>PVJO010001493.1:95144-172705 GCA_004026905.1 Hystrix cristata | reverse complement strand
GCCTTTTTCCTAGGAAAACCCTCCCGAACACTGTTTCTTGTGGATTAATGACAACTAAAGATCACCGCAGGATCCCCAGGACTTCTCCGGTCTAGCGGACGTTCTTTGGGATCCTGGGGACAGAGGAGGAAGAGAAAATATCAGTATGGATCATGGGTTTTTTTGTTTTGTTTTTTTGCTGCTGCTTGCTTATTTTATCCATAGTGGACTAATTTCAGCTAAAATCAAGATTCTGTTCTGAAAAAGCTTTCTATTCTGCTGCATGCCCTCATAAAAACAATCTTAATAAAATCTACTGCTGCCCACTCTGGGTTGTCAAGAGGGAAGGGACGGCATCATTTGGCATCATCCTACCAATTCTCTTCTCTTTTGCTCACTGCCTCGCACCTACATGGCACACAATGAATGAATGAATGAGTCTAGGTTCAATGATAGGCAGTAGAAGCGAGTGGTTGTGTGTGCCAGGGTTCGAACCCAGAACCTCACACATGCTCAGCACACACTCAACCACTGAGCTACAGTTCCAGGCCCAAGTAAAACATTTTTACAGCTATGTCCGTTCATCCTTCATCTTGGCTTCATCGATCCTATTACATCCTTCTCTCATATCGGTCTATGGCTGAGAAAGTTCCTTGGAAACAATTTTTCACCCAGTTTTCTTATATATGAAGATGCTGATGTCTAAAGAGATTGTTACTTGATTGCAGAGACATTCTAGGCACTTTGTATGGTATTTTATATTGTAAGCTTTAAAAATTGGTTTTGTGAAAGTGTAAAGTCCTCCCAGGGACTCTAAGTTATGTTGAGTAACCACAGCATTCGAGTTATCAGAAAACAACCTTTCCTTCTCAGTGTTGGCTAGTAGAGCACCTACATACCGGGATTTCGTGAAATCTTAGATGCCAGTAGATTTTAAGACACACAATTGCTTTATGCTATACCAAGAAACAAGACTGTGTATATATATTTTTTACTACCTAAATGTTTTGTATTATACGTGTTGGAAGAGCTCTCTCAGACTTATTCGTACATTTTTAAATTTATCACTCTTGTTTATCCTTTAAAAGGAAAAATAAATTGCTTTTGAGATTTCTAAAACCTTATCACATTCAAGAAAATGATGCCTTTCTATTGTTTTTTTAACTCCATCATTGATAGGAAGCTTTTTCTATGATGATGTCATTTGTGCCATTCAAAAAGCTAATGATACAACTTTTCTTTACCAAGTCCTTCCGATTTTTCTCAGACTTTTTCCCAAGCTACTGCTGCCCTTCTGTAGGAGACAGCAAAGAAGAGAATTCTGCTGTCTCTCCACAGAGGTGTCTTCTTTTGTCGGATTCCGGGCATTTAGTTGCTGCTTTGCAGAAACAAAAGGAATTACAGTCACTCCTTTAATGACAAGTAATTGTTCCTTTAATGCTAAGTTTGTGTCCCACTTCCCTGTTGCCATGTCTACATTTGCATACAATAACTTTTTTGTTTTAATGTCAAATCGTAGTGTAATGTTCTTAAAGACTATTTAAGCAGCCATTAAACTCAACACATGACTAGGGCAACACACGGAACACATCACAATGGACCAGATATGAAGGACTATTCCCAAGTATGTGCAGGTTCAGTTAATGGCAGCCTCATGAGGGCAGCAACCTGGTCCCCAATAATGAAACTGTGACATTACTGTAAGGTGCATCCTGACTTCTGACATGTAAAAACATGGAATTATGAAACAAGAAGCTTCAGCCTGCATCAGCATTTCTTCTTGAGAACCCTTTTGATATAGCTTATTATGGTGGGATTTGACATGCCACCTAAACTTCCCAAATGCCTGTGATATCTCCCAAAGAAAACTTCATGAAGGCAGGTATGTATAAAAAGAGCATTTTCTCAGGGCTGGCTGCACATTAGACTCAATTGAGGAATTAAAAATTCTGCTCACCAACTTAAATCAGAATCTCCAGGACTGAGGTACAGATATCTGGTAATTTTTAAAAGCTCCTGAGGAAGTTCTGGTGTACAGACTAGCCTGGAAACCACTCTATGAGGAGGAGAAACTTCCCAGATTTCTAGAAAGCAAATTCCTAGTGGTTCTGTGCACAATTAAAAGCATTTCCCCTTCCCTGGAGACAGCTAAATGAAGCAGCAGGTGGCCCAAGGGCTTATTTCATTCGGGAACACCTGACATCTACTGCTGACTTTTTCTTTCTCCACCTTTTCTTTTGTCCCCTCGTCTTCTTTTTGAATGATAGCTTGGCAATCTTACTGCAAAAATCAATCCTTTCAGTAGAACTACACACTGAGTTTTTGAACCTTTCAAACTGTGTTACTTAAAACAATGAATACCCTATCAAGCATAGAAAACGGACTTCCCAGAATCCTCTGGACTCAGCTCTGCACCGTAGTCGTTCCCGCATCCTCGCATCATCCCTGCCGTCTGCTTCCACCACACTGGCCAGGCTTGCCCTGGTCCCTGCAGGTCCTCTCTCTGAAGTCCTCTCACTTGTCCAAATGGACAATCTGCAGGCAACACAAAGCACAAACCAAAAGGGCAGGGCCTGTGTTTGGTGTTTTTTCCGCCAGTCTTTTCAAACGTTTCTTGGGGTACTCTAATTAACATTTGTCATTTGGCTACCAAGAGTTTAGGGATTCCCATCACAAGGAAAAATCTACTTTTTAAAAATCCAATAGCCTCCTATATCTTACCCTTTCTGTACATTGCCCTTTTAATCTTTGTACTTCTTTGTTTGTTTCTTTGTTTTTTAAATTCACAAACCCTGCATAGTGGAAAGAGAGCAAGAAATCCCAGTGGGAGCCTTTTGGTGATAGGAACTCAAGCTCAGATATTGGCAGATTGTTTAAAATTCGTTTTCAAGAAAATACATTATAGTGTGCACTGTTCTCACCCCTCACTGAGATTTTTGTGGAAAAATTGCTCTTGGTGCCTTCATGTATTTTATTCAGATTTGGACAGTATAATTTAAATAATGATCTATTTATAAGAGAATTAAATAATCACGTACTTGAAATTAAACCATTTCTGCATCTCTCCCTGAATTCATTGGTTGGCAGTGAATATTCCTTTCTCTTAAAGAATTTCAGCACATTTTTCTTTATCCAACTTTCTTTTCCTATGATAAATAAGCTAGGCATTATAGTATGTACCTATCATGAACAGAAAGTAGAAAAATCTATTAAGTGAAATCTCTTCTCCTTTCTCTATACTTGAATGAGTTTTCTTAAAACTGATGGCTTTGTGTGGTCCACGTGCTTGAAGCATGTGGAGTTGGACTTTGCAATGATTTCTTTACTATCTATACAAGTATGTGAGTTGTTCTTGAAGTTTAAAAATTTCTTTCAGAATATCTTATGCTACCATGTATAGTATGAAATTGAATGCATTGCTTAACACTTCTGAGTCTCTGTCTTCTTGCTTAGAGGAAGCATTAATAGTATCCACACCACAGGGATTTTGTGAAGATTAAAATAAATGCAAAGTATGTCGCTAATTGCCAGGCACACAGTTAAGCATGCAATAAATTGTGGTTAAATGTTGGTTTTGTTATTTTTCCTGTTATTAACTGTTTCTCTATACCCATCCATTTTTCTCCTGACATGCCCTCGATAGTCAATAAGAAAGTCCAAAGAACACATTTTTCCATAATTTGAATTTACCCTCTCAATCTTTGAGATCCTAAACAGAGAGACAGAATTCATAAGGTATAATTAACCTAGATAGCTTACTGCAAACTATCTGGTTTGCTGCAACATACCAAAGGATTCTGAAAGCTTTTGTGGTTTCCTTCTGGTGGGATCTGATAGCCCTCTCCCAAGTCTCATTGTTTAGAACTCCTTACTAGTGATTCTGTTTTACATTCACAAAGCAATTTGTGGTTTTCATGCATTATGACTTTACATATGAACTCGGTTTTTTTTATGTATGAACTCTGTAACAATCCCACAATATATCAGTAGTCACATTTGTCATTGAAGGAAAAAGAAATTAGGTGAATTTACTATCACCCCTCAGAGATATTTAGGATGGGAACTAATTTTACCTCCCGCGTTTCTGCCATCGCAAGTTCCCAACATCACTGAGTTCAGAACGCTCTATTAATATAAAGGAGATAAGCACACACCAAAAACAGTCCCTAGATTTTCCTTTTTTAGCTTGAAGTTACTGAGTGTTGTCATGTGGATGCAGTCACTTTGCAATATCCTTTGCTGCCTGGAATAGCCAAAATCAAAATCCAAACATTCCAATCCTCCATTTGGACCCTTTGTTTAGTTTCTTCCAAGCCACACCTGTAGATATCCACCTGCCAGCCACTATCAAGGTGTATTTGTTTTGTTTTGGCGTTTTTTTGCCTTCTTTTTTCTTATTTGGCAGTTCTTGAACCTGACCGAAACAGAAACAAAAGCAGGGGTAATATAAAACAGGAGGAAATGAAGTGTGTGAATGGAGGAGTAGAATTTATGATCCTTGAACAATACCTTTAATGGAGAATAATTCTCTGTAACTACTATCGTATATATAATATTAGGTCAGTTCTATGATCACTGAACCGTTAAGGTTACACCTAGCTTTGGGGTGGGACACCCCTGCTCTAGAGGAAATAAGTGTGGTTTCCAGGGGCCCCATGAGTCCACGGCGTGGTGACATCTGTGTTCCTATTTAAACCTCAAGGGTATACCACCTTTTTCCATCTGAGCTGTTAGCTTTTAAAAATACTTAAAAACCAATCAGCAACTAAATTGCATCTGAAGAGCTATTTCAATTATAGAATGGAAGCAGTTCCTCAGCAACGGAAGTATTTAAAAGCTGCAAAAATTAATGTGCATTTTAATGCTGATTTTCGGAGTATAATACACTTTGTAATTCATTTAAATGTATTCTGCATGTCTTGGTCTAGCTTAAGGCACAGCAGCAGTCCTTGAATCATCATAAAACTATGTTTTTAAGGATTTTTTTTTAAATAGAAAAGTATTTAAAAGCTACGAAGATAAACTGAGTGGAAGCCTAATTGGTCAGAATCAGAATATAGATTGGTTCTTTTCCTTAAATAAAAGAATTTAAAAGCACTCCTGTGGATGATCCTGGGTCCTTAAAGAGACAACGTGTAGTTTGGATTACGTCAAATAAAAATCTCATCTAAAATTGCCTTTTTCCTTTGTTGCCTGGCTACAGATCCAGCCTTTATATTTCTCGTCTCAGAGCTGCACTATTTATTGAAAGCCACTGACTTGACAGATAAATCCAGTAGAATTAGTCCCGCCATGGTTGGTGTGTTTTAAAACTTAGTTAATCAAATATAAACGTTTTGCCACAGAGCCATCGCAAGCCGTACATATGTCGGCAGCCCAAAGGAAGTGAAGTCAGCGAAGGAAGCAGCTGCTTTTCCTCAGCAGTTGCCAAGACTCAGATTAAATGGATGTGGGAGGCAAAGAGAAAGGGCCATAAGCAGGAAAATGAGATGCAAGTTAGATGTACCAGGCCCCAGCTAAGCTTTCTGCAGTCTTGCAGGAAATGAGGGAAGGATGAGTTAGAACCACAGGCCGTTAGTGCTGGGAGAGCCCTGCACCCCACCTAACTCAAGCCCTTTATCCTTCCACAGAGCAGAAGATGGACAGGAGACTGACTCCCTGAAATGGACTCCCGGATGCCTGGAGCACAGCTTTCCAGATTCCCTAACCAGTCCCCATAGGTGTAAAGACAGCCACTCTCTGCTTTGTTTTGTAGTCGTCTGGAACAAGAGGGGAGGGTGTGGCCGGAAAGGAAGAAGAGAAGAGAGGGAAGTGAAAGGAACATATGCTTCCACCTGACTTCAATTGTTGTCAAGATCATTTTCAACTTTCATCAGTCCTGTATTCAACACTATTTGTGTGTGATTTGCTTGCACTGCAATTTTTGAGATTTTTTTAAATTAGTTTTTTAATTTTTGTGGTACATTTTAGATATACAATGATCACATTCATCATAGGGAATTTGTCCTGTACATGATATATCTTGCTGCTTCTTTTTTTCCTCTTTCCCTCTTCCTCTCCTTATTTACAAAAGTTTTGTTTTCCTTCTATTCCTTTTTTTCTTGTCCCTTCCTTCCTTTCCCCTTACCCGGTCCCTTGTTCCCCTTCCCTTTTGAACAATTTCTTCCCTTTTCCCAGAATATATTATACATTTGGGTCCTTATTTACACTTTCAGTTTCCCACACCAGAGAAACAATGTGGTATTTAAACAAGTGTATTTGATTTATGTCACTTAAGGATATGGTCTCAAGGTACATCCATTTACTTAGAAATGCCTCAAGCTTATCCTTCGTTATGGCAGAGAAGTACTCCATCGTATAAAAATACCACATCTTCTCTATCCATTCATCACTTGATGAGTATTTGGGCTGTTTCCAAGATTTAGCCATTACAAACTGTGCCACCATAAACATGGATGTGCATGTATCACTGTGGTATGATGTTTTAATTCTTTCAGGAAGATACCAAGAAGGGGAATAGCTGGGTCAAATGGAACCTCTACTTTTGCACAGAAGAGTGCACACTGGATATTCTCTGGCTTCCATCAACATCTCTTTCCTAAAGCCAATTCTTCTTCTTCCCAGAAGTCAGCATGGCTATAAATTGAGCCAATGGATACATCAGCAGCATCAGTGGATGAAGCCCTTCCCACAGACTGCTATGGGCCCACTCTCTTCTAGAACTTTCCTGATGTTCACAGGGAAATCACTGGCTACTTAACAGGCCATTATTGTCCTACGAAGGGCTTTTCTTGGGGTTACAGGAACATGAAAGACTAAGGAAACAAAGTCTTTTTCATCAGAAAACACCAAGTCCATTGGTTGAAAATATTTGTGCTCCCATATTGTTTGCATCAATATAAAGCTTCCCCAGGGCTTAGAAGAGTATTTGCTGAATATGGTTGAATCCAAAGTTAGGCAAAGAGAAAACACAATTTGGAACATGCTACAAGCATCTGGCTGGGACTACCAATTCCAAATCTCTAAATTCAGGAAATCAATAACCAGAGATCCAAAGGAACCTCATTCTAGTTGAAGTTGAGCTGAGAGTCTGGATTTATCAAACCCTTGGTAATAAATGGTTTGCCATGGTTTGAATGAGTCCAAGAAAGTCACATGTTAGAAGCTGAATCCCAAATGCACTAATGTGGAGAAATTTGTCCTTTAAGAGGTGTTAGACCACAAGGGTTCTACCATCACGGATGGATTGATGTGTCATCATGGGAATGAATTCCTAACAAAAGGACAGGTTCAACACTTCTCCACCTCTACCTCCAAGAACTCTCTCTTGCTCTTCCATGTTCAGCCATGGGATGATGATGCCAGAAGACCCTCACCAGATGTAGACCCTGGTTTTGGATTTCCCACCCTTCAGAACCATGAGCCAAATGAATCTGTGGCTTTTAAATTACCCAGGCTACAGTATATTGTGTTATAGGAACACGAAGCAGACTAAAACAGCTGGGTAAATCTGCACACTGTCCTTAACAACAATTTAGTCCCATACATTCTGGTCGCAAAAGGCCCTGTTCCTCAGTCAAACCCTGGCTGAGTCCCAGGAATATCCTGTCCGTGGGGCCGGGGAGTCAGGGCTCGCACAGGAAGCCATTGAGTCGGCTGCCAAGCTGTGGACAGAGATGGCTTTCATCCCCATGCCCACTTCTCTTCCTGACAGAACTGGGAAACAGAGAATGCTATTTATAAGCATCCTTGTGGCAATTTCAACAGCCACGAGGTGAGGTTGGTTTCTGATTTACGCCTCTCTAGCCAGCTGTCCCTTGTCATTTTACACATGCTGGCATGACATTTCCCTCCAGCCAATTTAATTCTGAAAAGTTTTGTTTCTTTCACACTTACATGAAAAGTAAGTCTCTGACTCGAATCATCCCTCACCCGTCCAACACTCTGCTTTCCCAGGTTTTCTCTAATTTGTTCTCCCATGGCTTACTACACTGCAGGGGGCCACAAGCGCTCTTGCCAGTGAAGCTTTATGACTTACTAGTGGAATTTATTTTGTAAATTAACTCAGGAGAATTTAATTAAGAATTTGGAGGATAATTGGGACTTGTATGTTTTTTAAATTAAATATTCCTAAAAAAAATTCCTTTTATTTTCTTTTCTGTATATTTTTAAAAGTGAAGGACCTGTCAAAGGTAGGAAGTAGCAGCTAGCCGAGAGCTGAGTAGACAGTGAAAAATAGGAAGAGAACAACACTCAATAATTTCAATTTCTTAAATCAATGAGATGGTACCAAGCACCCAACAATGTGAGATGCCAAGTTACTGTTAAATGAAAAGATGAGTAATGGAATGGATGAATGACAGGTATGTGGAGGATGGATAGAAATAATCCAGGTCCCAAGAAGCTGGAAATGTAATGCATCATAACAAATCTCTAGGATCCCCAGGAGATTCATAATAGCCAGAGCTTTGGTTTTCCAGGAGGAATTATAAGTAGCAACCAGCCCCCCTTGCCAGACCATTGCTGTGTAACATCACACAAGCCCCAAAGTCTTTCTGCTCAGTTAGTGATGCATGGGGAACTTCTGGGAACTTAAATCACATTTCATGAAATGGATGAGAATATAAGAACGAATAATATTCTGACTGTGGAATTGGATTATCTGCCATAAACACAACAAAAGTAATATTTTAATTTTAGATCTGAAGGCAGACGAGGCTTAAAAATATTCAGAATAAAATTCTGCCCATCCCTCTGCTGTATAAGTGGTTCTAACAGATACTTACTGAATAAATAAACAAACATTAATGAATGAGTCCTAAGCATAGAGATAAGAACCTTAGATAAAACTTTTCCAAGAATGGAAGAATTTAAGTACCGTTTAATAGCATCTGAGAGGACAAAAGCAAAATTTCTTTATTAAAGTGTGACAAGTACCCAGCTGGTACTCAAGTTTCCTTTGTATTCTTTGTCATTAAGGAGGAGTTACACTTGACTTAAGAAAATAGTTGCTGCAAAATATACAAAAAGCCCAGATGACTGACAGAAATGTCTGTTAAGCCCTGTGGATAGTACACACTACAAATTCATCATCTCATTTTGTATGAAAGATTTGAGGGACACTGAAAAATAAGGAAAATAAGTTCCGTTACCCTAACATTTTCCTGCTTTTATTTTAGATATTTCTTGTCTTTTTAAAGAAGTAAAGCAAAGAGGCAAAGCTGATTTTCCCCAATTCCCACGCTTTCCACTTTCCAGAAAGAACCCCTTCCTGAAATTAGTGTTTATCATGCCAAGAATTTTTAAAATTAAATTTACCTATATGTGTAGATATACACAAGTAATATATTGTTTTGCAACTTTGTTTTAGTATTTTCATAGTGCTGTATCATGCATATCTTTCTCCAACTTAGCTTTCACACTTGTGTTTGGGGGATTTGTCCATGGTAACTTATGCAGCTCTATGTAATTTCTTTTACCTGATATACAATATTCTATGTAGTTTATCAATATACTGTAGTTTACATCTCCATTTTCCTGATGGAGAAAATTTTTCAGTCATTTTTAATTAGTTTTGCTACTGCAAACAAGACTTGCCTGAACATTTCTGTTTATATTTCCTTGATCGTGTAACCAGGAGAGCCTGGTTCTCTGTTCTCATCCTGGCTGCCCAAAAGAGTAAATTTTAAGAAAGTTAAGAAAAATATTGCTGCAAGGTCCGTCACCAACAATGGTGATTTAACTGACCTAAGACCTATAGTTTAATTACAGACAATAGAATATAAACAAATTTATAGGTTCGGACATAATCTGGTAGTGATATTAAGATGCAAGGAAAAATTTTAAAAGGCAGCATTATAGGGCCTGAATGATCAAGGAAGGACCCACCACAGAGGTGACATGGAAGCTAAGGCTGAGTGACCATCACCCATGAGAAGGTCTTACAGAAAGGGTATTTTGCTAGAGCAAAGGCTAGAGAAGGTTCATCAGTTTGAAGAGCAGAAGGAAAGTGCGGATATTTTCCAGGCTGTTCCAAAAGTTTGTGGGAGTCAGGCAGGAGAATCGGTGTAGGTCCATATACCAGCCACCTCAACATGTCAATGTTACAAGTCAGGCAAATTATTAGGGAACATGAGTTCTCTGTTCCGATTTTCACAGTATGTCAGCATAATGACAAACTTTTAAAATATGTGAAAAGATGTTTTCTCTCTGACAGAAAGTCATCAAAACACCCATGACAACTGAAGTTAATTATTATTGCACATGCCTGGGTGTGCTATGGGTAGATTACTGATGCTTGAATGAGCAACAAAATAAAGACATAAGTAATTCATAAAGTTATTTCATCAAATTTGTCGTACTGGCTTTATTTCAGTAAAATCACTAATTATATTATCATAATCAACACTTATGCAATTTATTTTATTGACAGCAACCATCTCAAGGATTGAAAATAAAACATGTTTTTACACAGGGTATATGCAACTTAAAATATTTTCATTAAAGTACAAATTAAAGTGAAAATATTAAAAAAAAGTGAAAATATTTTAAATTACTATTTGTTTCATATATTTTCCAAGAGATTATTTTTTCTAAAATACAAATCATAATTAGTCAGCATCAAAATATTTATGCAAAATTATTTAAGATTAAATTTTTTAATTTATGCTTTAGAAAATTTAAGTGTATTTTATTAAATATTTAATAAGTATCTATGAAATATTTTGTAATTATAACATTATTTACAATTTCAGCAATGGATTATATGTAGTTGTTAGAACAAGAACTAGTACCACTTTTCATGGAATTTCTCCTACATTCTGGTAAACGTAGGCTACAGTAGTATCCAGGTATAGGGAGGGTAGCAGATCAGGATATGGCTGCTATTTCAAAAGCAGTTCATCACTCACTGATCCCAAGACAAGAGGGCACCCGGGCGGGGGGAGAGACACCAGGGTCTGTCAGGAGGCAGAGGGAGTGGGAGGAAACATGGGCCAGAGAGAGCTTCCAGGGTGGTTTCCCCAGGAAGGAATGAGTGAGGTGGGCTTAGCAGGCTTGGCAGGCTTAGGGCGGGCTCTTTTCAATAGTTTCAGCAGATTTGGGGGCCCAGTTGCCTGCCACCCAGTTCAGAGGGGAATCGGGCAGAGGCGTGTCACCCAGGAGAAAAACTAGGGGATTTAGCACCATGTTACTGAAACACCCCAGTTCCCAAGACTCTTGCCAAGTCTGGGGACACTAAGAGTGTGCCTATGGCAGATTGTCCGGTAAGTATTATCTGAGGGACACTGGGAACCGGAGCCGACTAGTGTTATCTGTGTTACCTGACTTCCTACCTGTATGGTAAGTCAGCTGTCCCTGGAATATTGGTCATACAATGCAATAAAGCCAGCTTATGGCATCCCTGCTTCTGTAGCCTAATCTGTAGAACGCCTCTCCCCACGGTAAATGGCAGAACAGAGCACGGTGGAAGGGTTAAATGCTGAGAGTCCAGCCAGTCGCCATTGGATACTCCAAGCACTTTCTGGTGAGTATTTGTCCAGCCCATCAGCACTGGACTTCCTGGGCAACACTGCTGTTGAGTATACACGCCTCCTGGGATTTGGCCCAAGGGTGCTATGGAAGAGTAGAGGCCCCTCGTGTGTCTTTGAAGTAGTGCTGCCCGACCCCATGCACTTCCTGTGGACCGTTTCCTGTTAGTATTACTTGACCCTGGCCTCTCCTATTAGTATGTGTCAATGAATCTTATCTCCCCAAGCTGTCTCTGGGTATTTTCTCTGGTCTCCCAGGAGCCTACCTCAGTGCTCTAGCACAGCTGGGCTCGGAACAAGACAAGAGAACAGTGTCTGTAGTATGAGAGACCAGCAAGAGAGGAGCTAGGATGAGGGCCCTGAGTCATGTGGTTTCCATACGCAAGCTGTGCTCTGTGAGCAGCTTCTTTGCTGTCTCTAGGAATTCCCTAACCCAGGAAGGAGCAGCTCTGCGAGGGTCAAAAAGGTCCCATCTACGTATAGAAAATGACACGAGTAATACACACAAATATACAAATTTAATAGTAA
The DNA here is from genome assembly GCA_004026905.1 of Hystrix cristata. Classification (NCBI taxonomy): domain Eukaryota; kingdom Metazoa; phylum Chordata; class Mammalia; order Rodentia; family Hystricidae; genus Hystrix; species Hystrix cristata. The sequence continues at coordinate 160,670 of PVJO010001493.1, read as the reverse complement.
GAGAAAATTGTTTATATTACAAAATGCTCCCTGGGTTATCTGAACAGCTATTGGGAACACCACATGGCTCATTAAAACCCTGAACCCTCTGGCCAGCACTGAGGGGAGCAGCTCCCCAGAGGCTCCCAACAAAGTCACTTGGCTCCATTTCTCCAGCCTCTGCCACTCCCTGTACTTCCCAGTGTGGAGGTCTTGAATTTTTGCCTTTTATTTTTCTTACAGTAAAAAAGAAAACAAAAGATATCTTGCATTCATGTTCCCAAGTTGCTGGAAGAAGCTCGATCAATAGGCCAGAGATTTTAAGAAAAATGGGAAAGACCACGCACAATTCTTTGGTAAAAGAAAGAATAATCCCATATGTTCAGCACAAGAAAAAGTGTTTAGCATGAAGAAGGATTGTCAAAAGAATATAATTTACAAATCTATATGAAATAATTAACAGTTTTACCTGACTGAAGCCTGGTTTAAAAACCCTTATAAAATAATAAATGAAATTTCATCCTGTTTGTATATAATATGAACAAAATAAACACAGTGCTGCTGGGGAAGCAGTTACATATTAAGTAAAACAAGTTGCCCTGGTGTCAACACCTTCTCAAAAGGTGGGTTTGTCACAGAGCGTCTATGGATGGCAGCAGCACGTGAGGTAGAAACAAGGGTTTACACGTAGAAGTCTAACTGGACACAACTGCGCTCAGAATGTTGACAGTGAAGCTGAGAATTTCCAGGCCACGTTGCTTGAGAAGTAAATTATTTATGAATTTTTTGATGCTAGCTGTGATGAACAAAGATAATAGCTCCAAATTAGTTGTGTTTCTTTGTCCTTTCAGTTGAATTTTAACATGGTTAGAGTTTGATATAAATTCCTGGACATAGTGCCCAAGATGGCTGCACAGATCAGGACCTGACGTACTGTGTCGTACTGAGAAAAGTCTTGACAGTTTTAATGTGGACTGGTCTCTGCTAGTAAGCTGCACTCTAGATACACTTTGGGAACAGTGAAGGCGAACACTGAACTTGCTCAATTATTTAAAGCTAGGATGGGAACAGCTTGCAAACAGCTTGCAAGGGCATCGTATCGAGCTATTTGTTAAATCGTTTAATCAGGAATAATACTAAAACTCTTAAAACACCTGAAATACTCTCTGTGGCTAAGTTTAAAACCATAAACACTTTATGTTTATTAAACTCAAAGTGTGTCATGGTACCATAACATGGAGGTCCAGTACATTTGTGTCACAGTAACAAAGAGGTTTTTTTTTTATTAATTTTGGAGGAAAATAGATTTGTTAATGCAAACCAAAGGGAAAAATCTCACATTTCAGGGAGTGAATTCAGATTTAGCCTTTTGGGTTGACATTAGCTCATCCCAAGCAAAAATTCTGAACTCTCTACAAAGTTGTTTATATATAATTTTCAAAAGGAGTATTATAATCCAGTTTCTCTTTTTGAAATCCATTTTGTGAAATAAAAGTGAACCATTTCCAAAACTGTCGATTTGAAGACTGAATGGGAAAAAAAATTCTCATATTTCAAATTTTAGGGAATGAGTTTGTAAAGTGGAATTCATACTCTGTTTTAACATCCATAATTTGAATAAAAGCTACAAATGGAAGTGATTATACTACATTACAATGAAAAGCAAATACAATAATGTTACAAAAAGCAGAATTTTACAAATATATTGAGAGTACTTACTTTAACTGTAAAAACCACAGTGCAAGAATCTACCCGCATTTAGAATACCTATATTTGTGAACAGCTGGTTTTCATTATGAAACTGCATAAAACTAAATGTCACTGCTTGTTGAAGGTTTAAAGCTGAATTCTGGTTTGTACATTGCAATATGGATTGCAAGACCTGACTTTGTTATCTTACTACAAAAAAAATTTTAAAAAGAAATAAAGAACAATTATATTTCTGATGTTTGGATCAAAAGCCTAATGAATTACAAGTGAAAATACATAAAATTTAAATCAAATGTATAATAAATTATATTTTAAACTATATTAAAATATGTTTTAGACATAGTAAATATTTAATTTCAAATTGATAATATAATCTCTACTTTCATGGATATTCCTGTTATAACTTTACACCTTATAAATTACCTTATAATTTTACACCTGTAAAAATAAATATTAAGTGCATTTGTGAACGCTGGTTTTTCTTATGCTCAATCTGTTTCACTTGTTCATTTCTACCTTCCTAGACCTGTACATAAATCAGGGTGTGATCTGTGCTTTAGATTATGAATTCCTCATGGACAGAGACCCAAGCTGTACATAATTCAACCAGCTTCCCCCATTGTTCCCCTATGACACATCAGTGATGTAACAAATACTTGTCAATCATCTGCTGTCTACCTAGCACTGTAGCTACTGCTACATTTGCAAAAATGAGTAAGGCAGTTCCAGGCAGGAGGGGACAAGCACTCCTCTTTAGCGCAAACAGAGTCAGTGTTCGGTAAAAGCTTGGGCTGAATTGGTTGGCTATCTTAATTCTATAACGGACAGAAAGAAAAAGAAGTTCGCATTGCAAAGTCTACAGAATTCAAAGTGGTTCATTACAATGTAGAGGTAGTATAGCAGCTTATAAAATCATCCCCAAGAGAAAAATTATTCGTGCCTGCAGGGTTTGATTTGTGAAAGCATCTGGCACAATAAGAAGCATACAGTTTTGCATCCAGGGTGACTGAAATTTAAGTCCCTGGAGCTAATTAATTAATTAGCATATAAGGCTCATTCACCTACGCCAGGTCCAGCCCTTTCCGAGGGCTGCGGCAGTTAAGTAAGCTTTCCCTGGGAGAGAAGATCGAAACACATGTCTAAACAAACACACCTTTGTCTTTGCTGACATCGACAGCTATTTCTGTCTTTATTATCACATTTGGAATCCAGAGGATGGCACTTTTAAGCCTTAGCCTTCAGCTCAACACAGTTAAAGCAGTGAACAGCTCCTAGTGTTTTTTCATACATAAACTTGTTTTTAGGTTAATTTTCTCTGAGATGCAGCTGGCCTGATGTCATAGAAAATAGAGTGGTAGCTCTTTGCTAACTGTGGGATTACACTAGATTTCAAGACATAAACGAAAATTAGAAATAGCAGAGCAAGTTCTGAGGTTGAAATTCTAATTATACAAAATAAATGTACACGTTCTTATAATCTTATTTTAAGAAATACTGTAATTTTTTATCATTAAGTAGCCCAGAAGAAAGAGTTATTATTTGATTTTCTAGAACATTGTCCCTTTCCACCATACTAATCTACACGAATTCAGAATCTGTTGAATTCTAATACGACTCAATTTTATTTTATCAAGCGCCCATCTACACCAGGCCCCGAATGCAGGTAGCCTGGCAGGCCAAAGGGCAGCTAGAAAAGTTTTCCACCAAAGACAGAGTGAGGAGTAAATACAGTTTATCAAGCAATGACTATGAGATCTGAGCACGTTCAAAGGCACAGGAGTATGAAATACCATGATGAACAAGAAGAAAATGCACATCGTTCTACTGTTCCACCTTTGAATGGCTGTGAAGGAAGAGAACGTTGGATGGCTGAGAAGGCAGGAAAAGAGCAAACTCCAAGGCTGCTGGGATCCTGTGAGACTGAGGTCTAATCACTGCAGACTCCAACACCGTCTGTACACTACATAGTGAAAAGCTTCAAGGGCTGGCTTGTTGAAGGCAGGGGAGGGGATTTTTATTTATTTATTTTGTTTTCTGAGACAGGATCTTGCCATATAGCCTGAGCTAGCTTCAAACTCATGATCCTCATGCCTCAGAATCCAGAGTGGTGGACCTATATGAAGGGGATTTGATTTTGTTTCCTTCTCTGGTCAACATGCCAAGTAATTTTAGTAGGTGTGAAACTGGGACTCAAAAATATCTATTTTTCAACATGCTTTCCAGGTTTCCAGTTTAAAATAGCAGAGGGAACATATATGTTTGCCTCCACCAAGTCCCACTGAAATGAGAGTAAAGCAGAGAGAGGATAGATAATTTACCCCCAACACTGAGGAGAACAGAAAAATTGCAAGAGGGTTAGAGTTCATAATCTACCTAAGGGAAAGATTACAGCAGTAATGAAAGCCATGATCTTTCAAAGAGCTACAAAAGGGCTCCAAAACTGGAGTAAGCAGGAGTATGTAATGAATAACATGACTCCCACCTCCAAACAAAAGGTGACTTGAAGACTCTTGAGAGAAGTTGAATTCTCTACTTCCAACTCATGAAGAATAACTGGCATTCTTGCTTCTTTTTTTAATGGATTTTATTTTTTAGGCAGATGTAAATTTACACTCAAACTGAGAAGGCATCAAGCGATCTCGTGTACCCCCCGCCAACATATACACACAGCCTGTTTCCCATCAAAATCCTGCCCCAGGGTGGCTCATCTGTTACAATCAACAAACCCACATGGGCCCATCAGTATCACCCAAAGCCCATCGTTTACATCGTGGGTTATCTTTGTGTTGAACATTCTATATGTCCTCCTGTTCACCCCTTCCTCCCCTCTAATCCCTAGTACAGCCCGTCTTTTGACTATATCATGCATAGATGTTCTTTGAGAGAAAAATATTAAAGAAATAGAAGAGACACTATTTCTAGCATGATTAACTTCTCCCCAGCTGGGACAATGAGACCAGCATAGGAAGAGAAGACCTCCTCATATTAGGAAGCTGAGAGTGAGAATAATTTCACTCCTCTACAGACACCGCCAATGCTCAGGCCTCAAGAGGAACACAGAGGAAGACTGAGGGAAATGAGAGAGAATTGCAGTTCGTTTCTCACCTGTTGCAACATAGCCACAGGGCAACTAATAATACATGTGAGGTAGGATACAAAAAATAAAGATCGGTAGAAAGGAGACAATGAAAATTGCAATATTAAAATTTTACTTTTTAAGAAAAATTGTAAATTCAGGACACCAAAGTTATTCAAGCTTTTTTCCCTTTCTGGAAAAAAATGCAGAAAGGCCTTAACAAAAATAAGCCTGTAAACTGGGCTCCAGGCCTGTGCCCGTCAGCTGTAAATTGAGCTGTCTTCTACTAGACCCCATCCTGAGGAAGCTCACTGTTAAGAGGACAACGTATCTGTTTGAAACACGCGTAAATGGTTTGCACTTTAACCCATCAAATGGGTAAACCCAACAGACACTAGATAGAATGCATATCCTAGATAACTCATCTTAGGGACACCCCCAAATCCACATACAGGTACCCAGCTTGAGGCCATGATGTGCTTCTCTTTTTTTTTTTTGGTGTCAGGGATTGAACTCAGGGCCTTGTGCTTCCTAGGCAAGCACTCTAACCACAGAGCTAAATCCCCAGCCCCTGTGCCTCTCTCTTGAAGGCACGCACTCTATTTCTCTCAATGTATACTTTTAAAATTCTTAATAGATCCCTTTATGCCTCTTACTGATTAGTTCTGAAATTGTTTTTTCTGTTGTGGGAGTCACAAACTTATTCTTCGTGTAAGGTGGGCTTAGGTTCTCCATCTGCATTTGGGGAACAAATTTGGAACTTGTCCAGTGACACATGGACTTTACAGTCATTTTTATTAACTAATTAGAATGGCATAGGAATTCTGATACAGAGCTTTAGAACAACCAGCCATGACTCAGGTTGTACCATCTTTCCTTCTGCCTCAAAATGTCAGCAGAAGCCCAGGTTTTGCTTTAAATCCTCTCTCTCAGAAAAAGAGGCATTCTCTGATAAAGTGGCAAATAAAGAAAGAAAGAAAGAACCCAAATTCCCATCTGCAGCTTTCTATTGTTATCCTCATTTATTCCCTGGAGAAGGGAGGAAAGTAGCAGGAACAGGTCTGGTTGGTGCACCAGGCTGGGCTGCAAGGCAGAGGGCGGCCGAGGGTCCCAGAGTCCGCGTTCTACAGAGACCCGGGCTATTGTGTGAAGCACTGCATCAAGAGAATCCAGAGGAGGCAAGCTTTGGAAATTGATGTGAAATAGTCCTCAGCCACCATCTGGGTAAGGTTCTGTTCCTCAGGAAGGGTACTGACAAGAACCAGGAATGTTTTCAGGGCTCCACCCAAATGGGCTTAGCCACACCCATCCCAACAGAAGGAACTGGATGAGGTAGGAGGGCAGGCAGATGTAACAGCCTGGAAGCAAAGGTGTCAGGGAGCAAACACAGGTCTCTCTGCATGTGGCTGCTCCCCGCCTCCACCAGTCTGGGGACTCAGTCCCATACTGGACTCTCTCATGGGTTTGAATGTGGGAAATTACCCCTGCTTTGGACAGAATAAGTTAGGAAAAAATGCAGCTCATATGTGCTGTAATTTCAGATAGATAAAGGAAAGCATGCTCATGCTGTAGTACTGGGAAACCACTTTCCTGGGGAGAAGTCTAAATTTTCATTGAAAATCAGAAGTCTTTAATGCACTTGCGTGTAATGTGCTTCGCTCTACAATGATGTTTTGTGGTTTCCTATCACACTGTGGCTCACGGTGACCTTTAGGTCCTGTCTATTCCATATGGACACTCAATCAGCCATTTCCCAGGCTGCATCAACCTTGCACACACGTAGTGGAAATGAGGCTCCCTTATTTGAGTGTGTGAGCGGAAGCCGGGGAATGGGAGTTGAATTTACCCCTTTATGTGTGTCTCTAGTGAATTTGGTTGTGGTAGGTTCTGACCTCTTTTCTAGCTTTTTGAATGCAATCAGTCTCCTGCTCACAAACTTGGCTTTGTTTGTCATTGAATGAACACTTTTCATCTGCAGTCTACGTAGGAAACCAAAACAGCTCCAGACCCAGGACAGACTGGCACAGTGCAGCATTTGCACGATCTCCACCCTCCCACCCACCCCCAGCTCAGACTCCCCCTTCCTTCCACAATGAACCATTGAGAATGCCAGCAGTCCTGGACCATCCACTAAAGAAAACTGGTTGTTTTAAAGATTCCTTTCTCCATTTTAATCTGAAATGACATTTTATGTAGAGAGCTTTCTTTTTGTTTTCACATTTAAATATTCATTTTCCCTTTCTAGTATGACTCCCGCAAGAGCACTGTGCAAATCCTGCCTTAATACACCCTTTGCTTTCAAAGCACCAGGCACACAGCTATTAGTTTTAATGTCTGTTTGTAAAAGTCAGCCCTAAAATTTAAAATACAATGGAATCTCTCCACATGGTGAGATCACAGTTGTAAAGTGGCCCTTTTATGAATACCAGGGAAATAATAGAATCTTCACTTCTTTTCTGAGGCTGCTGCAGCCACAGCTGCTGCCTTGGTTACAGCCATGTGGGCTCTCAACAAGCTCTTAATTTGAATGGCCTGTTTATGTTCTGCTTACAGGAGGCAAGCGTAGGTATGATGTCTGCTAACCACAGGAGAGCTGGACTCAATGAATGACTTTCTTTGCACAGAACGTACTTCATGTGACTAGTTCTCAGTCCACTTATAGCAACAGGGCAAGTGATAAGGGCTTGTGTCGGTGTGAAATAAATTGGATCCAGGATACTCCCACCACCTCCAGCAGAAACTGATTAGTCAATTCCACAAATGGATGCCTGCATGTCACTTATCAAAGTCTGTCTTGCATTTTAGTTTCAGAAAGGCTACTCTTTTGTATTTAATCTCTGAAAGCATACGAAAGTAAAGTCAGGAGGGAAGTCAATGCCTAAAAACTAAATCCCATTTTTAAAATTCTTAATTACACCCTGCCACTTAAATACATCAGTCATCAATGTTTTTTCGGAATTATATCATTTTTCCTGTTACTTCACCAACACATCGTTAATTTCAGGAAGAATCTGTTTGTCTTATAATTGGCCATTTATGGCACACTTCATGTTTTATAACATCGAATCATATGACAGTATGATTTACAGAGCATTAAAGCTATTTAAGTAACACTTTTTGGAAAATCACACAGCCAATTATGAATCGGATCATATGACAGTAGATAGTTTTATCAGATATTCTTCTCAAAAATTAGTTCTTCTAGTGTTTGGTTTTTAGTCAATTTTTTATAAGACCTTTTCACAAACCTGTGAAGTATTTTAACTTGTTAATGCAAACATGGCAGTATACGCAAAGCATAAGAAGCTATAAAACCTAAATTTCTACTTCCCAGTGGTATGAGAAGGTCAATACATAGTGTACAGAGTGAGAGTTGTACAAAGTTGAATATAGTCAGGAATTATCTACTGCCATGTCTCATTTTAGGAAGGACTGTTCCAGGAAAAGAGAGACAGTTCCAGCACGGAATCAGATAGCTCTGTGCCTTCTTGATTACCAAAGCAAACTCAATTAGGGCAGAAAGTATCCTACCAGACTAAAGGTATTATATTTCCTGATGGAATTTCTGAACAGACAGACCTAAAGACATCTGTAACTGGAATTCAATAGGACATTTGGCAAAACCTGTCATGAAATCCCTTTGGGCAAGTATGAGGGTTAATTGTAATTGTCAACTTGACTGGATGAAGAAACTCCTGGAGCAGTGATTGGGTCTTGGAAATGCAATACTTACCAGTGGACTAATTCACTGCAGTTCATAGTTGAATGTGCTCTTAGGAGGTAGAGCCCTGTTGAAGTGGGTGGCTCACTGAGACTCGCCCAAGGTGAAGCATTTTACTCCACCCCACCCTTCTGCCATGATGTGCAGCCTCACCTGAGACCCACACCTATGACATCAGCCGACCATGGACTGAAAACTCTGAAGCCATCAGAAATAAGCCTCTCTTCCCTTAATTTGTGGTGTTGGATATTTTGTCCCAACACAGCAAGAGAAAAGAAAGGGTACTGGTAATAATGTGCTAGATGGATTCATAATTGGCCATGTGATTTTCCAAAAAGTGTTACTTAAATAGCTTTAATGCTCTGTAAAAGTTACCTGTGGCCTGTGTTTCAACTCTGTCATTAGACATATTCTATAACTGGATGGGGTCTGAGGAGCTCCCCCAAAAGAAAGATGGGGACCTAAACTCACCCATCCATGGGATAGGTGAGAAGATCCACCGCTTTCGACTACAGAGAAGAAACTTCAGGGTGCATCAGTGAGAAGCATAGAAAGGTTTATTCAGTGGAATTAAAGCGTGCACCCAGAGAAAACAGAGTGAAGGCTCTCAAGAAAGGAGTACATTACGCGCTGGGGTGGAGGGTTTTATGTGACCTTGGGGTGTTCTCAAGACATCTAGGATGTGTATTCCTAGTGTCTGTCAGGTGGTCTCCACTTGATGGACAAGATTAGAACACAAACTACTTAAAATAAAAATCAAAGAACTAAATGCTAAAACAGAAATACTTAACCTGCTTGAAGCTAAAAAAGGTATGACTCTTGAAGTCACAGGTGTAGGCAAGGACTTTCTGAATAGAACCCCAGATGCACAGGAAATAGTACCAAGAGTCAACAAGTGACAGCATACCAAATTAAATAGCTTTTGCACAGAAAAAGAAACAACCAACAGAGTGAAAAGACAGCCTACAGAATGGGAAAAAAATTTGCCAGCTATTCCTCATACAGAGGACTAATATCTAGAATATATAAAGAACTCAAAAAATTAGACCCCCCAAAATATAATATGTAATCAAAAATGGGCAACTGAAATAAACACTTCACAGAAGAAAGACAAATGACTAATAAATACATGAAGAGATGCTCAATGTTGCTGGCCATTAGAAAAGTGCAAATTAAAACCACACTGAGATTCTACTTTACCCCAGAAAGAACGCCCATCACCAAGAAATCAAATAATAACAAATACTGGTGAGGCTGTGGCTTAAAGGAACCCTTCTACATCGTTGGTGGGAATGTAAACTAGTACAACCACTACGGAAATCAGTGTAGAGACTCCTCAAAAAACAAGAAATTCCATTTGACCCAGGTATTGCCCTTTGAAATACCTTCCCTAAAGAGTTTAAGACACCGTATTCCAGTGTTACATGGACACCCATGCTTATAGCAGCACAATTCATAATAGCTAACTCTTCAAAGCAGCCTATATGTCCATTGTCAGATGAATGGATAAAGAATATGTGGCATTTATACACAGTGGAGTACTGCTGTGCTATAAAGAAAGATAAACTTGAGTCATTTGTAGGAAAATGAGTGCACCCTGAGACCATAATATAAAGTAAAATAAATCAGACACACAAGCTTACTATCAGCTTGGTTTCGCTTATATGAGAAATCCAAATTATACATAACAAGCAAAATAAAAGATAGATAATAGAGAGCAGGGAGATAGATCTTTGTCAAATGTGAAGGGGATCAAGAGATGGAGTAAGTAGGAAGGGAGGGGAGGGAAATAGGATGAAAAAAGGAATTAAGATGTGTTATGTACATGTACCAACCCCATACGAGGAGTATAAACATTATGTACTATAAACATGTACTAATAAAAATGCATAAATAAAATTCCAGGGGAGGAGGGACTTTGGAGAAGAAAAGATAAAGCAGAATCGTCAACATGTTGCTAATTATTAAAGCGGATGATGGATAAGGGTTCCAAAAAAAAAAGTTTGCTAGAGTTATACTATCCATTTAATAATGCTGCTTTCTTAATAAATATAGGAGGAAAAGCATGGGCTCAATTTACAGGCTTAAGAAATTTTTTTGGAATGAATTTCCTGGAACGGAAAAAAGCACTGAGACCTTGGATAACTTTGTGTCCTGAAGATGCCAGATTTTTTTTTAAGTACTATTCTAAAAATAATGATCTTCTTGTTTCCTTTTTATCTATCTTTAGTTTTTCTATACTACCTCTTTTCTATTCAGGACTTTCATCAGAACACTGGATAAAATATATATACAGAACACATCATGATTAGATTTATGATCAGCAAATTTTTAGAATTGTAGGCCAAGCTAACTAATAGATTTAGTGGGATACTCAAAATTCAAAAGGAAATGGCCCACGGTGGGCACTCAGTACATGTATGCTTAGTAAATGAATTGTGACAGGCTGGAACTTTGGGCTGAAATGAAGTTTAGTAGAGATAAACAGAATGCCGAGTACATGATGGGAACAAGCTATTTTAGCAGATAAAAATGATCTGTCTCTCTTAACCATAAATTCAATATAAGTCCAAAGTTAGCTAAGACTCTCCAAAGGTTAAACAACATATGCTTAGGCTACAGACACAGAATGCTGGTGCCTGGAAACGGCAAGCAACGAACAAGCTGTTTTGCACTGGTAATAGCCTCCTTATGATATTGTATTAAGTTCTGAGCATTACATTTTAAGAAGAGCCTTTCACAATAGCCATATCAACCTAGATTGCATTCAGAGAGAGATGAGAATAAGTACAGAAAACCACAGTGTATAGCAGTTAACTAAAGGAAGCAGGATACTTTGTATGAAAGCAGGGAAGACTTATGGAAGAAATGACAGGTGTCTCTTGTGGAAGAATTAGATGTTTTATATAAATCCAGAGAAATAACCCTGGGCAAGATGTAAACCCTGGAGAGATGCAGATATCAGTTTTCTATACAAAATAACACAGCAGTTAAAAAAAAACCCAAATAATATAAAATCAGAGTAAAAAAGCCCCAGATCCTCCCTTATCCACTTGTGTGATCCTGTCAAGGATATTGACTTATTTGATCTTGAGGGAGTTTGCATGTTTCTTTGTTTGTTTCCAAAATGGTAATGCTAATGATTCCTACCTTGTGGAGTTCTGAGGATTAAATAAGAGAACATATGCCCCCTAAAATTATAAAATTGTAAACTCATAAAATGCAAAACAAATATAATCTTGGTCTTAGAAACTAAAGATTAACGTCCAGAAATTGAATGAGCCTTCTTGGGAGACAGTTTCATGTTCTGAAATGCCACCAAGGCCATGTCTACTGGTCAGTGAGCACTTTCAGTAAGTGAGTGAGTTCATCACCATCTTTGGTAAATTCTCCCAGTAACAACCAGGAGACCAAGTGACCAGATCCATGTGGGTGCCTGAGATGGTGTCGCCTGAGGATAGTCGAGTTCTCCGCACTCCATGACAGCCAAGCTATCGTCTTTGTACCTGCTGCCACTCCTCAACCCTTGGACAAGTAGGTGGTTTCTCCACTTGTACAAATGTGCGGCCTGGATACCCTGTCAAGGAAGGACTTGCTACGGGTGTGGGCAGCACACCGTCCCCAGTGGTCGTCTCTTTCAGGGGTGGCCTCAGCGGCCGAGAACATCAGCACAAAAGCCTTGCTTTCTAGGAGCAGCCTGAATCCCACGACTGAGTGGGGAAGTGGGCCAAGGGCTGGCCGCTCCCACCCAACACAGGCCACTCTCACTTCAGAGCCCCTGAGGGCTTCATAAGGCTGGTCCTCTGTCCAGTCCTCCTTCCCTTCTCTACAGATGCTCTTTGCCCCTAACAAGTGTTGTGCCTCCTAAACTTGCCTCAGCATCAGATTCCAGAAAATACCATCAATTTACCAGGGCAGGTGGGACATCCTCAGGGTCTGCCAACTCTGTTTGAGTAGCATGAAGATGGAAAGGCAGCAGCCATTCTTTCTCTCGCTACAATGGTTTTCAACCTTTTTGTGTTCTTGACATTGTTTTAAATACTAGCGTGTCGAAGATCATGCTTACGGGGACAAAACTGTGTCACTGGTTAGAATTGTATTCACATGATCACCCTTCAGCCCTGGATTGTTCTCTGAGCAGAATTCTCTATTGCCCTGAATACTCCATATAGGTGACTCCAAAAGTTTAAGGCTATAACTCACAGTAAGAAGTATTTTACCTCATGTCCTGGCACATGCCTGCATATAGGTTCTGCAGGAAGAAAGAAATAGAAACAGAAATCTTATTATGTAACAGTTATATAAAAGCACTCTGATATTTTCCATTTTATTCTGTTCATTTTTAATAATGCTAGCCATGACCTACCAAATTAACTTCACAACCCACTAGGGCCATGATGTTTCTGTGTGTTAAAAAAAAAAAAAATCTCTATTGGGTGTTGGGGATTTAGTTCAGTGGTAAAGCATTTGCCTAGCAAATGCAAGGCCCTAAATTCAATCCCCAGCATCGTTCACCCAGAATAAAGCTCTATTTTACACTCATGAGGCAAAATTCAGTGCATATTATATAAACACAAGGTTAGTACTCTATCTGGTGTTTCTTCTTTTTCCCCCAATGGTAAGTTACAGTTATAAAAAAAAAAAAACCCACATTCTGTACCATGACTTAGTATATGTACACAGATGAAATTTTGTGAAACAATACCTTCTTTCTATATGTTTATATTTGCATTTTTATTTCACTTTTTAAGTGATTAAAACTCAACAAATTGATTTTTATGACCCATTGTCTTAGTTACTTTTCTCTCATTGCTGGGATAAAATACCAGACACCCAAAGTTAGGGGAAGAAAGTTTTATTTAGCTCACAGTTTGTAGAGGTTTCAGTCCACAGTCAGCTGGGTCCGAGGCAGGGTGGCATGGCAGACAAGACGAAGGCAGCCAGGTAAGTAAGGAATGCAAGCAAGGAGCTAACCAGCTTCTTCCTGTATTTTATATTTTATCCAGGCTACCTGGCTTTAGGGTGGGCAGTACTCCCACTCTTAATCCTAATACCCTTAATCCTAGCGTCACATCCTTGATCCCAGCAGAACCATGCCAAACCAATCAGTGGACTAATTTAGTAATCACACTCTCTAGATCCAGCTACCTTTTACCACATGAGGCTTTGGGGGACATCTAGACACAAACCATAACACTCATAGTCTGGAAAACTTCATTAATAATGGAAAAATTCTTCAACATTCTGTTCATAATTGTATGTATGGCTGTCCCTCTATATCCACAGTGGGTTGCTTCCATGTCCCCTGCAGACACCAAAATCTGTGGGTGTTTCAGTCCTTATCTAATATGGCGTAGTATTTGCATGTAATTTATGTACATCTTACTGTGTACAAACATTCTTCCTTTAACGACCACATTACTGTTCTGTGACTAGGTAGTTGGTTGAATTGATCACTAAATGGGGAATGGTATATAATATGTACATTACAACATTCAGAACAAAGAAATGGTCAAAGGAAACTCCAACTTGATGACTTTGCTTTTATTTGCACAAACCTTAATGCAGCTCTAATGTATAACAGAATATAAAACTACACTATGGTACTGTGGTGTACAGGACAATCAACAAAAATTATAGTATTGTACTGCAGAAGAAGCCACCATAAGGCTGCACTGCCGTTCACATGCCTGTGGGTCATAAATCCACATTGTAAATCCTTAAAAGAGGAATATCTGTACTTTAAATCAGGTCTGGATTACTTAGTATAGTGAACACAGTGCCTACACATCACTTTCTTTGATTCGATAGAACTTGGCATGTGGAAAATATAAGTTTTGGTCTTTGGAACTTTCTGGAACATTTTTATTTTCAAATATTTTCTACCTGTAGGTAGTTGAATCTGCAGATGAAGACCTTGTGGATTCAGAGGACCAACTGAACTGTCATTTGTAACTAAAGCTTCATTTATATATGGATCTAAGCATGGCACTCTTGTATTGAATACAGGAAAAGCAGGGGAGCGCACACAGCACACACTGGACATGACAGCATTACACACAGGGGCACACACAATGCTTCGGGTTGGCACTGAAGGCGAGTGCACTATGTAAAGGTCATTTGAAGATGTGTTCACTACATTTGCAATCTCTGTTCTCTGCTTCCTACAAACTTCTCAATCCCTGTGTTACACGTAATTCTCAAGAAACTCTTTAGACAGTGCTGATTTTAGAAATATAGTTTACACAAGTACTTCCTACTTCATCTTTCAGTCTGTACAGTAAAAGCTTAACCTTTCCATAAAGACTGATTCCCAAACCCATGTTACCACTAGATCTGTCATTTCCAGAAGTTTAAAAAGTGACATGCTTTCCCTCTATTTTTTTCATTGCAACAAACTCTGATTTATATTTTTGAGTACTTTTCTAAAGCATTATTTCTCACCTGACCCCAGTGTCCATATTCTTTTACCCTGTTGCTTCTCTGTGCACCAAGGTGACAGTAGGAATCTACATTCTGAGACAAAGGCTGGTCACCAAAATATGAGTCATTCCGAAAGGATTTTGAGAGTCAATAGCCTATGTGAAAATAACCAGGTAAAAATTGGTATTTATAATCCCCTCTGCCTTCGAAAGAGCAGCCAGCCCAAGGAACATCCATTGTGTTCGGAGGGGTGGGAAGTCTGAGGTTGCAAACTGGGCAGGCAAAGATAAGGAGATTATTCTATAAAGAATATCGAAGAATATCGAGAGAGGCGGAGTGTGGCCTGGGAGAATAAAGCTAAGGCCTCCTCTAAAAGAATCACTCAAAAGAAGAAGAATGAGGGAGAAAAACTAACTCCATGAAAAAAATAAAGCAGAAAATTTCTTCAGGTGATTTCAAGACATTTCCTGCTGTGGAAAATATTCTTTTCCTCTAATTTCCCCTGAAAGCATCAGTAAAACTGGCATTGCTCATCAACGTTTTAGACCTGATGTGGAACTTGGGTGGGATATGGGGAAGTCCTGAGTGCGGGCTCCCAGTGGGCATGGAGTGAAGGAAATTACCTCACATATTGGCCCCAGAGAAGGTTACTGCTTGTCTCTTCTCTAGGGATAAAAGGCAAACCAAAGTCAAAAATGGAACAAGGCAGAAATCCAGCCTACCCACAGCACAGAAAGAAAGAGCTGAGCAGGACAACAGGTGCAGACATGCATGTTGAATGAATATTCATATGGCAGCACCTATGGGTCTGCACTCCAGCATAAAAGGGAAGGAAGGGAGAAAAAGGGAGAGGAGCAAGAGAGAGAAGGGGAAGAAAGGAAGGCAAGAAGGAAGGAAGGAAGGAGGGAAGGGAGGAGGGAAGGAAGGAAGAAAGAGAGGAAAGAAGGAAGGAAGGAAGGAAAGAGGGAGGGAGGGAGGAAGGAAGAAAAAAAAGAAGGAAGGAAGGAGGAAGGGAAATCGGAGTAAAGGAAGAGAGGGATGGAGAATCTGTCCACTGAATTTGTTGTCTTAGTTTGTATTATGGTGGGAATACGTGCATTAATGCCTCATCTGCTGAGAAAACCCACCAGAGATTTTCAATGATTCAAAGTGACAATAGGACTCATGTTTCTATTTCTCTCCAGCTGCAGGGAAGGGGTCTTGCTTCTAAGAGAAAAATCAATGACCTCCCTGGGTTGTCTGGTGAATTAGCCTTTGTTTTCTAAGAGCTGCAGATAGAAATCACACTTCCAGGCAGCATCCTCAGAGAACACACCTGTGTACTAAAGGGGCTCCTGGACGGGTAATAGAGAGCTCAGCTCAATTCCCACTGCTGTCATTAAATGGCCTTGACAAAATCACTTCCTCTCCTACTGGTGCACTTTCTCCAAACTTAACACTAGGAAGATCATTCTTTCTCAGAGTAAAACATTATCAGTCTTCTTTCAAATTAACCCTTTCACATCTTCATGTTACTTAGATACCTTCACTTTATCAACTCCTGGCCCATTTGGTTTTTTTGTTGTCATTCTCTAGAAATTCTCAGCATTGCTTAATTTTATCATCTTTTTTTTTTTCCCCCTGATACAAGGTCTCACTATGCAATTCAGGCTGGCCTTGAACTAATTATGTAGCCCAGGCTGGCCTGGAACTTGCAGTAATACTCCTGCCTCAGCCTCTCAGGTGCTGGAATTAGAGATGTATGCCACCACACCCGGCAAATGTTATCATTTTATCCCTTGTTGCTTCCTTTTCTTCCTCCCTACCCTAAACTGTGGCTATCCCCAAAAGCTTCATCTTTGAACTTCCCATTTATTTTCTTTAAATTCTTACTCTGTGTTCTACCATTGATTTACTCATCACTTATAACTAGAAAGCCACCAGATTTTACGTTCAGAATTAAGACATTAACATTATATGTATAACCTGATCTAAAAGCCATTTGCATTTGACTGTTCCCTGGTCACTCTGAAATTAACATGTCTCATACTTGATTCAGGAATATCACCAAACCACAAATAAATCACCCCTTCCTTCTTCTCCATCTCCACTAACTACATCACTTATCCTCTTTTGATGGCATGAAATCAAATGACGAAGCCCTGCACATCTTTAATGCTCCCTGTCTCCCCCACTACCCCATGCATTCATTTTTTTCCTTTCCTCTACCTCCTGTTGCGATAAGCCCTGTCAGCCCACATCTCTACCACTAAATGTACTGTTTCTTATGGTTTCTAAGCCCTCTAATCTATCCTCCATCAGATAAATCTTCCCGAAAACTTTCCTTTTACACAGAAAGCCAAACGGAAGAAAAATCTTTGCATTTAGTAGATATGAGGTTATGGTGGTAGTCGTGACTAGCTCTAAGGAAGAGAAGGTAGGCTAAATCCTTATGGCCCACAACAAGGAAGATAAAGAGTACAGAAGATAATCACTTGGACTCTTGGACTAGTCCATGTACAGCATCATTTACCTCCATGCCCCACTCTATCCTCTCTTCTAAATAGACTCTACCTGTACTTTAGGACAACCTAGTAATTGGATTAGGAAAGACTTTAAAATACGCATATTTGAGGAGAATCTAAATTTTGAAAAAAAGGATCTATGTCTAAAGTTGGGACCAAAAAAAGTATGGTTGATGAAGGGATTGAAGTCATGAAAAAAAGAAACCAAGTACTTTGTACAGGGAGAAAAGGAAAGACGCCTTGAGTGTGTCTCAGACATCAAAAGAGCCCACTCATTGTAAGCTCAATGGTATGAAAGTGTCGACCTTTCATTTGAGAAGAGAGCCCCTGGCCCCCTGCTTGAGAAGGATTGCCTAAGAAATTGCCTTTCCGGGATTCGTTTCACTCTGCTGTGCATCCAGGTACTCAGAGGCTGTTGCTGCCATGGTCCAAGGGGACCTGGCTACTGCAGTCACTGGCAACAGAGCATGGCATAGTTTTCATGATACTGGTTTTACCAGCATGCAGAAGGTAAGAGTTGTGGGGTCAGGGAGACTTCTATTCAGATTTCAAAGGAAGTCCTGGGAGACCAGGTGAGGAGACTCTGTGAGGGCTGTGCATGAAGCTGTGGGAACAAAGCCAAAGTTTAGTGGAGACCACAGCAGGTTGGAGATTCCAGGAAGATGAAAGATCTGTGGAGGAAAGCTTCAGGCAGTGAGCAGATCCAGCCCAAGAAAGAGGCTGTGTGGGATGCAATCAGGAAGGCCATAGTGGTAGGGCTGCCCAAGCCTTCTGGAATTTATATCTTACCACCATGTACTTTGAATGCCAGATAAGGAGTTTGTTATGGTTTGTGCCTAAATGTCCCCCCACAGCCTCATAAGGTCGTAGGTGTGGTTTTTTCAGAGGTGGCTGGGTCTAGAGTGTGTGACACTGGGATTAAGGGTGTGTGATTACTAAATCAGTCCACTGATTGGTTTGGCACCACTCTAATCCTGGGAGCCTAGATAGGTTATAAGAAGCAGAAAGAAGCTGCTAAGATCCCTTGTTTGCCTTGCTGCCTTCTGCCTGTCTGCCATGCCACCCTGCCTTGGATCCAGACATTTATGGACTGAAATCTCTACAAACTGTGAGCTAAATAAACCTTTCCTCCTTTAAGTTTGAGCGTTGGGTATTTTGTCTCAGTGATGAGAAAAGTAACCAAGACAGAGCTATAGAACTGAATGTTTGCCTCTTCCCTTTTAAAGTGGGACTGTCAACCCTGTGCCATTGTACCTTGGGGATAAGTAACTTGAATTTTTATTTTTACACAGTTTTAACAGCTAACAGTTTGCCTTGAGTCTCAAATGAGACTTTGACTTAGACTTAAAAAAATTGGTGAAATTGTTGAGACTTTGAGGAGGGAATTATAGTATTTTCAGTTGTACTTGCAATAGTCACATCATTTTAGGCAGAATTAGTAACCTAGTTTTGTCTTTATTTGGCGATTAACTATGGTTTAAACAGGTACATACAGTTGTCAAGTTGACAACGGGTGGATGGATTGTGGGTAGATTCTGAGCATTAATCATGATGTGTTAATTTGATTGGATTTGAAATGCCCAGAGGTTTAGTAAACCATCCTTCTGGGTACATCTTGGTGGGTCATGGAGGCATGATCTAGGGGTACATATATATAGTTTGCTCCTTTCTCCCCTATTCTGCTTCCTGGTCACCATGAAAAGAACCAAGTGGGCAAGGTTTTTCTGCACTGGAGCCAGCTGACTATGAATTTCAGGCCCTGAAAACCTGAGCCAAATTAAAATTCTTCTCCTTTAGGTTGTGAGCACTGTGTATTGTGTTCCCGCAACAGAAAAGCTGACCAATACAACAAGTAAGTTTTTGAGTAAAAAATAAATGATTTCTGAAGCCAGACTAGATGAGATCATGAAAGGAGTGAGTTGTAAAAGGAAACTCCAGGACTAAGTTTAAGAATACTACGAACACTAGAAAGCCTGGGCGATAAACAGTAGCCAGAAAACAAGATTAACAAGAAGCAATCAGTGGAATAAGAATAATAAATACATATAATAATTAAAAACACTATGTAGTGTTGAATGGCTATACACATATCAAAAACATAAGTAAATAAAATAGCAAAAAATGAAACAATTATATAATGTTTAATAGATGTGTTACATTTAATCATCAAATAAAGAAAGGAAAATGCACTGTGAAAAGAAACAGTTGTGGTTTTATCTGACAGGCAATGACCCAAAGGCAATAGCAACCATTTAATAACTCATGAAGAGAAATATCACCCACCCTTTTAAAAAAAGAATGAAAATAAAATCATTAAAGGCTTAGTTATCTACCTGGAAGTAAGTAAGATTAAATATTTAAATGAATTTTATCTTCTCAGCAGAAATCTACTTGCTGCTTAAGGAACTCTAAATGTCATTTTTTTTTCTCTTGGGCAAATGTGTCTTTAAATCCCCACGTCTGTGGTTGTGACAAAGTCTCTGCCCTGATACACTCTGCTCTAAATCTAACACCTCTTTGCTAAGCTTTCCTCCTTTCTTTAGCACCAATAAAGGGTAAAAAGTGTTGGACACACGTGTTTAAGAGCAGCCCACTGCTTTGTTTCGTACTTCACAGATGATAAAGAAATATCCTCCTATGTCAGTAATTTTGATAGTATGGGCCAGATGTTTGCAAACTTGTTTTGCCAAAGATCACATGGCAATCTGCAGGCCACAGAGTCAACACACAACCACCTAACTCTGTTGTTGCTCCCAGAGCAGCCACATGCCCATCAGCAAAAGAGTACGGCAGGGTTCAAATAAAGCTCATCTTTGACAAAGAAGCCAAAAACCCTCATTGGAAGAAGGATAGCCTATTTAACAAATGGTGCTGGAAAAATTGGCTAACCACATGTCGAAAATTAAAACTAGATATATGTCTTTCACCATGTACTAAACTCAAAGCTTTATACATAAAGGAGGCCATACAGTAATGGAGGCTATGGTTCTACAGTTTGTTGACCCTTTGAAAAATCCACAGTCTTTCCTGTGGACCTTCATCTGATTGTTAATTACCTATTCATCCTCAAGGAGCAATCTCAATGCTGTAAAATAATTTGATGTCATGAGCACTAAAAAAACAAGGACAAGAGAGATGAACATCGTGTTGTTACTGATGCTGTGGCTGTTCAAGATGCTTCTTAATTAAGACCAGCCATATTTAAATGTTAAATAAAGTACCTGTGTTGAGAAGGGTTTATGGACCCAGTAAATCACTCCATTCCCCAGGGTATTATAGAACAGGACTATGAAACAGTAAAACATGAAATTACTCTACCTGCTATGTAATATTAGAACCTCTTGCTCAATTACATGGGTATCTCTTTTGCATACAATACATTTTCTTGGCATTAATCTGAAAAGACTGGGAGAAAGAAGAAATTTGAATTTGATATCCTTTATGCTTTTGTCATGAAGTTCCCAAGTAAATATCTGGCTCTTCAAAAGTATATTCCATTTAATTTAGTCACAGTTTAATGTAACCTTCTCTTCAATAATAGCTGTGCAGGATTTCATGTATTTCTTTGAACATCTCTTTCAAGATGAAGATCCAAGGAAGGATCTTCTCTCTATGGTAGTTTTGATATAAAGAACCCATTAGAAAACTTGAAATGTGTAAATTACTCAGAAGGCTCTAAGATGTGGCTTAAATTGTCTAGCAATGTACCTTTTCCAGAAGGTTAATGGATAGAAGGGTGTTTGTTTCAACAAAGGGTTGAAAAGAATACCCAGAAAATCACCTTCATGATCAAAAGATGGATTGCTTTTTATTGCAGATGCGTATTATGATATGAAAGGCTAAAAACATTTTTATTCTTCTTTTATGGCATTTTTCCTTGGCAAACAGAATTAAAATGCAGTTCTGAAAATACTCCACAGAACCTTTTTCAGTGCTCACTAACTCAACTGCCTCAACTCAGGATAGATACAAAAACAACCATTTTCCTAATGCCCGTGGAGTGTTTTATTAATATTTTATAACATATTATCATCTTAGACAACCCACATTTTATCACATATAAAAAAAAAGAGCCAGGAGTTAGCAAATGAAATGAAAGCAATAGTGAAATATAAAGTATCATTTTGGGCTACAATTTTTCTTTATCCTCTCCATTAAAAAACATTTTAGCCATATTTTTGCCAGTCCTGTACACATTATCTTAAAATCTCCACTACTTCTTTTTAATATTGTCAGAAATCTACATAAATCTTAGCTAATTACTTTGTCCTAGGGAATACAATGTACAGTTATTTTTATTCTGTGTCTTTTTGTCAGAATAGTACCACTGATTTATCAATTTGAATGTATATATGTAGTAAGATTTTGTCTATTATTAGAAAACTAGCACATGGAATCTACAAGGTTATTTCTCCATCCTCAGAAGCAATAATTGACTCAAATACTTTTTAACAGGACTTTGGTTGCACTTCAGGACTTCAAATTCCACTACCCGGATATGATGGAAGGAAAGAAAAAACGTACTACTTATCTGTGACGGTGCCTGGTGCCTTATATATCCATCTCATTCAAATTTCAACCTTTTGAGGTATATTTGTTTATCCCATTTTACAAAGGGGAACAGTTTGGTCTCAGAAAGGCTAACTTGCTCACCATCAGTTGTTGGGTCCATGTTTCTCTGATTTCTACAATGTGAGATATTATGGTTTATATCTAGATGCTCCCCCAAAGCCTCATGCACTCATAGGTGGTGCTTTGGAGAGGTGATCAGATCCTGTGGGTATGATACTTATCAGTGGATTAGTCCACTGATAAATTTATAGCTAAATGTGATGTTGGGAGGTGAAGCTTGGTGTGAGGAAGTGGGTCATGGGGAGATGGCCTGGAAGGGTCTATCTCCCTCCTTCCTCGATGGCTCTTTCTGCTTCCTGACTGCCATGCCACAAGCAAGCCTCCTCTGCCGTGCCCCTCAGACATGCCGCCCTACACTGGTGCTAGGTGACTATGGACTAAAACTTCTACAAACTGTGAGTCAAAATAAAATTTTCCTCCTTTAAACCGTGTTATCAGGTATTGTTTCTCAGCAACTAGGGAAGATATGAGACAAGTTAGGTACATAAGGTTAATTGTTTCTAAATTAAGTTTAACAATAGTAAGCTATAAGGAATAAAGTCTTTAAGACTTTACAAGAAATCTTCATATGGCATAGTGATTTAGCCTAAAGATGGAATCTTTCTTAAGAAAAGATCTTGTACTCTCAGATAAATCAGTCACAAATGTACATTTCTCTCTCTTGCTCCACCCAGGCTGAGTGCGGAAGAAAACTGAAAGACGGATCATCGACCAGGGTCCAAAACTCTATAACAGTCCGACTTGCTGATGGGAGTGCCCTGCTGCAATGTGGCATTAGAGAGACAGTGACCTTGACAATAAGGTATTATTCACCAACTCAATGATCTCACATAACAAGTGGTCATTACTCTTCTGATCATCATGAGATTTATTAAGCTGATAAATAATTGAAGCCTAGCGTTTCCCTTAGAAATCGGTCAGGCCTATATTGAGCAAGCAGCCTCGGTGATGAGTTGTGCTCCCCTTGATCTTATCCAAAAGCAGTATCCAATGTACGACATACTACAATTCTCATAGTAGCCAGCATGTATAGGAACCTTGCCACATATCAGACACCATACTGACTCTTTTCATGCAGCACTCCGTTACAGCAGACACAGCAGACATATTACCATCCCATTTTACAGATGTGCAGGCCGAGCCCTGCAGCTATAACCCATGCTAGGTCACATGTCTAGGAAGTCATTGGTCAGGATTTGAACTTAAATTGATGCCTCTAGAACTTAATATATTCATAACAGATTTCTTCTCAGTTAATAAGAGGAGTTCAGGAGACATTTACTTCCCAGCTCTCATGCTGGTATTGTTTCCGTTTTCATTTTTGGTACTGGTGATTGAACCTACGGCCTTTCCACTCAATTACATGCCCAGCCCTTTTCTTAGTTTTTGTTTTGAGACGGGGTCTCACTAAGTTGCTCAATTGCCCAGATCCTCCTGCCTCAGTTTCCCAGAGTGCTGGGATTACAAGTGTGCGCCATCACAACTGGCTCCTCGTGTTTCATTTCACAGGAACATTGACACCCTCCCCTTGCCCTTTACTCTGAGAAACAATTAACAGCATATCTCACTGGACTTCGAAAGAAGGCGCTGGGCCTGCTGGCTCATCTCTTTGCCCTGTGGTGACAGGGATCCGCAGGAAGCAGCGCTTCTCTTCTGCTCCCAGCACAGTGAACACCTGGGCAGGTGAGCGCCAGTCAGCTGGCGGAGCTACAATGTGTCCTCCTGCCTCTCCTCACTCCAGCCGTGACAGACACGTTTCCACCTCCGCCTGACTCCTGCTGTCCCTCTAGTGCACGCCACAACAGCAACGTGTTATTTATTCAGCCGCTTTGGAACCCCAGCTGTTGTGGGTATGTGATTTCAATCCTGAAACTCTGGTCTTCCCACCGCTCCATTTCTCTCACCAGATTTCAGTGCCCCTATTGGAGGGAAGAAAAAACTTCTCCTAATATACCTTTTTCACTTCCTAACTTGCATATTTTACCAGCTAAAAAAAATTTTTTTTCCAAATCAGATTTGTTCTTGGGGTTTTGTTTCTATGTCTTAGATAAGATGAATAAACCAGGAGGAATTAAACTCTAAAAAGATTTTCTCCAACTCATTTTAGAGGATATAGTTTATAAAAAATCATCCCTAAATCAGAAAACCTGAATTGTATCAGGCTACTACTGTTTCTTTGAGGAAAGTAGTTCTAGCTCTCCCTCCTTCTCTCTCTCTCTCCCCTGCTCCCCTCCTTACCTAACTAGCACTATTTGAGCAGGAAGGATAACAGATAAAGTGGCCCCAGTGGTGTGAAGGGAGCGTTCTGATTTGTAGAATTTGCCACTTTCTTTTCTTTTCTTTTTTTTTTTTTTTTTTTGGCTGCCGGTTAAAGTTCTCTCATTGTAACTGGTTTCCCAACATGAACACGAATTTGAGAAGTCAGAACAATCAATTCTCACTAGTGAAGCTAGTGAAATCTGGCTATATCACATTACTGGCCCAGACCCTTTCCTGTAACAAAAAATAGCCAAATACCAAGACACATCATGTATAGGTACAGAATAAATGTAATGAATGTGACCATTGTATGTAGAATGTACCAATACATGTTCTTGGTTTAAAATAAAAAAAAATAGCCAAATAATGTCATATTATCACCAATACCATTAACCAATACCATTAACCAAGCAAGTTCTATTCCTCTTATGAGGTTCTGATCACCATGTCACAAGCCATGTAAACTTACAATGATTGAAACATCCACTATTTTGATGTATGAGACATACATCAAATAGAGTGCTTGCCTGGCAAGGGCAAGACCCTGAGTTTGATCCTCAGCACCAAAAAAAAAAAAAAAAGAAGAAAGAAACAAAGAAATACAAATAATTTTCTCCTTCTTCATCCTTCAAAGACTCTTTACAATAGCAAATTCATAAACTTGGCTTAATGCAATTCAACTTACATTTCTGTCTTGAGGTTCTATCTTCTTATCAACAAAAGACGCTTCTCTTTTTTATACCTGAGCTTCCCCTAAGGGGACCATGATATGTAATATTATTTAATACCTTTGAGGATTCTTTAGCCCAGTTCTCTAATTTATGAAGTTGAAGCATTTGAGGGAAGTTCTTCAGGCAGTATATGAATTTGAGGAAAAGTGTTTCCTATTCACAACTTCTCCTGTGTTTTATAGGATTCTTTGGAACCAAGAGATATCACTGCTATCTGAGAATGTTGGTTGATTATATCAATATCTTTACATAGATTTTTTTTTTACCAGAGGCAATAATCAATTTCTTATTTATATTCAGGAAATCTAGATTATTTCTCTGGTTTTAGTACTAAACGCCTGTGCCATCTTAGGCAAGTTGCCAAATTCTGTAGATTTTAGTTACAACACATGAAGAATAAAGAAATGGGGATAAACATTAATACTGATAGCAATTTTTTGAAAATTTGGCCAGGCACCAAGTGATATATTTTATGTTTGTCAATTCACTTAATCATCAATATTACCTCGAAAGATAGATACTATTGTTCGCCCCTGGAGACTTGAAACCAGACCATATTGGCTCAAAATACATTTCTTCAAACATTACTTTCTCCTAACTCCTTAAATAGATAGCCACAGAGGTCCCTTTTATGTCTCAGATTTTATTGCATTGGAATGCATCCAAAAATTAATAAAAAGTGGGAAGATTTTATGTTGCCCTAAGTCACGGAACTAAGTAGTTGTGTGTCCAAAATTGAAACTCAGCTCCTCTAATTATGCAACCCTACCTTTCACTACTGTACACTGAACCACACCATCAAGCAGTCACTGACTTGAACAAATTCTACAGATTTTTTTTAAAGTTTATTTAAAAAACACATATATGAAATAAAGAGAAAACCTAGTGGAGTGGACTGCATGTCAGAGATTTCAATTCTGTCTCCTGCTTTTCTCATTGACTTACTGTGTGACTTTGGAAAACTTGCCGAACTCATGGGCCTCAGCCCTACAACCACAGCATAACTGACCGCTGAAATTTACTCTAGTTTTAAATTTGTCTGTTTTCTGCAGTTGAATTTCTCACTGGGATGGTCTGTTCCTCCTGAATTATCAGCGTGTTCAATTATATGGTCCATTATATTATTTTGTCAACACTTTTGACAAAATTCCTTCATCAACAGAAGTATGTTAGATCCAGCAGTCAACACGCTTGCAGATTTGGGATGCTCAACCTCTATCCTTGCTCCACCCCATAGTGCAGGAGACAGCAAAGGACAGAGTAAGAAATTTCTGCAAAACCCCTATGAAGGGACAACAGTCCACTTGAATTTGCTGACAGTACCTTATGTCACATAGTTAAGCAGAGGAGAAGCCAGTCATAGAAGCTGTGAGTTTTGTTTGACTGCTAATTGAACATACTTTGAAACTATTTCTCTTTTAAATCCTCCAAAACACATTAAATGATGTATATAAACAGTGCCCATCTGAAGATCCTATGCATATATCACACTTGTATTTAGACACTGTTTTGTTTGTTTTTGTCTTCCTCCAAGCTATGCTTAAACTACTTGCGGCAGACATAAGTTGCATGAGTGGCAGATGGACGCAGGAAACTTTTGATGCATGAGCAAATCGAAGAAAGAACAGAGTGAGGACAATAGAACTGTGAATTAACATGTTTCACACGTAGATAGTCTATTAAAAACAACAATATTAGTATCAGTGCTAGCGTTTCAGAAGTAGGAGTGACTGGGTATCTTCCCAGAAGAATTAAAATCATCATATCACAGTGATATATGCACAACCATGTTCATAGCAGCACAATTTGTAATAGCTAAGTCTTGGAAACAACCTAAATGCCCAACAACTGATGAATGGCTAAAGAAGATGGGGTTTTTCTACACAATGGAGTACTACACCACCATAAAAAAGGATAAACTAGAGTCATTTGTATGTAAATGGATGTTCCTTGAGAACATACTATTAAGTGAAATAAATCAGACACTCATGAGTACACATCGAATTGTTTCTCTATATGAGAAACCATAAGTGTAAATTAGGACAAAGGGGTAGAATAGATATTATGTTTAAAAAAAAAGAGAGAGAGAGAGTATTCAAAAGAGAGGAGAACTAGATAGGGAAAAGGGGGATAAAGGGATAAAGAAGAAGGTTAAAAGAAAAGTAAGATGAAAGGGGAAAAAATGGTAAAGTGTAACTACACTTGTTGCAAATAGGGAGGGGTGGGTGAATCGAAGGGAGGGGAGGGGAAGGGGGAAGAGGGGGGAAAACCAAGATGTATCATGTACAGGTACAAAATAACCATGTTGATTATGATCATTATGTATACAATGTACCATTACATGTTCTTGGTAAAAATAAAAAATTAAAAAAAAAAAGAAGTAGGAGTGAACATGCATTATGGGAGTTAATGATACATGGTGGAAAGGAAATTGCTTAGAAGTTGTATGAATTGACTCTGAACATATCTTAGCCTGATATGACACTTAGAATGTAAACTATGGGTGACGACCTACCAGGTAATATGTAACATCACTCTTTTTACTTGATGTTTAGGTTCCACTGAGAAATATTTTTTAGGAAATGTCTCTAGGAAGAACACCCGTGATCCTGTACTTCAGGGTAACTCTTAGTGCAGTGATGTAGAATGAAGCTGCTGTGGTGGACTGATACAGTCAGTTTGAGCAGGAACGCCCAGCTGGACTGAGTTGTGTGGTTTAGGGGCTAGACGATCCACCTGAGGATTGTTGCCAACACAATATAAAGGAGATAGGAGCAGGAGATAGGGGCCAGCTGTCTCCCGGGAGAAACTCTTATTTGTGGCTGGTTCTCCAGAAGGGAACTCGGCTGTTCTTGTCGCAGAAGGATCTTGGGGTCTTGTTGTCATCGAGGATGGCTGCTGTTCGCTTCAGGAGGGCTCTAGTTATCTTTTCTGCTGTGAACATCGTACCATGGTTCCAGTATAGATTTCTTCAGCCTTTAGTTGCAGACACAGATGTACATGGGACTGTGCTGTGGGTTCCCAGCCTTTGATTTGATCCTTTGGGTCTCCAGTGCAGAAGTAGATGTTCTGCACTCTTCTTGCATTTGGCGTGTGTATGTGAGTCTTGTAATTTGGACTTTTCCAGTATTAAATCTGCTCTCTTGCAAACCATTGATTGTAAGAAAGTAATACAGCTGCTAATAAAGCTATGTAGATAGAGGAAATATTGATTATCTCTAGTATCACTGATTTCTGCACTGGTTTTTAGACACAATCATGTTACAACCAGTTTTACAATAATCAACATTGAGAAACTACATCCAAATATGTGCAGCTTTTCTGTTCAACACGAGCATGGGAATGCCAATTATCTTACTTGGCTAATGATAGTTTCCTCATTTTATATATGAAAAAAAATTTTAACTGGTACTACCAGCAAAATGGTGGAAGAGAAATCTTCAGTACTAATCTCACAGAATCAATTTTTAAAATCATACAATATAAAAATACCTTCAGTGGAATGAAAGAACCCAAGTAAGAAATTATAGCACATAGGTGTATAATAAAATAAGAAATTATGCATGGGATGAGGTAGGAAGAAAAGTTTCACTTACTCAAATCATCCTTTCTTCAAGTCTGTCCAGTGTAAGAGATTCGCTCTGCAGTAGGGAAGGAGAGCAAAGCAAGCACCCAAATTCACCGTGAACCTCAGGCCAAGGCTGGCCCTTGTGAACCCAAGTTCCAGCCCCAACCCAGAGCTAGGTGAATCTTCATGATACTAGGCTCCAGGCCCTCCCACTTGCTGATTCAGGCACCAGGCCAGCCTGCCTCAGACTCCACCAATAAGCCACCAGTGAACACTGCTAGCCAGGTTTCCAAAAATCTCTCAATAGGCTGACTGATAATGGGCCTTCCCAGCTGATGCTTGACTATGAAGACTGGAAGAGTCGCCTGCTTATTCAAGTGCAGATACTTAGGTGAGGCTTCAGGATAATGAAGAATCAGGGAAACGTTGCAGCACAGAGAACACAGGCATGAGTAACTGACCATAAATAAATGGAGACGATCTGCAAAGTGCCCGACAAAGACTTTGCAATAATTGAGCTAAAGAAGTTCAGTGAGCTACAGGAGAACACAGAAAGACAGTAAGTGGAACACAGAAAACATGAACAAAAAACAATGATTTGAGTAAGGCAAAATACAAAAAGAAAGCACAAAATACAGAATTGATAGAAGGAGATAAGAAGATCTATTACAAATAGGAAGGAGTCCAGAAGAATGAGGGCAGGGTGGGGAGTAAAAAGATTTAATGTGTCACTTCCATAAATCAAATATCCTCAATGAATGTAAACATGAACTAAAAATAATAATAAAAATAAGAATGAAAATTGGGAGAAAGAATTTAGAGGAAGAGCGAGGGAGGTGGGTGGGAAAAGGAAGGGGATTAAAAAAGAATCAAGCTGTGTTATGTACATGCACTTACTCCCTAAAATTAAACTTCATGTGCTGCAAACATGTACTAACAAATTTTTTTTAATGAGGTAGGAGCTATTTTTTAAAAAGACTGAAATAAAAAACTCCACAGAAAAGTTCAGCACCTAACTTGATCAAGTGAAAAGAACTGGCCAAGTCAAAGACAGGGTTATTTGAAATCAGTTAGAAAGCCATAAAAATAAAGAAAGAACAAAGAAAGTCAACAGGACTTACAGGACACCCTCAGTTAATCCATGTGTGTATCATGGAAGTTTCAGAAGGAACAAAGACATAAAGGGGGGCAGAAATCTTATTTAAAGAAATAATGACAGGAAACATCCAAAATCTGCACAGGGAAATGGAAATTCAGATTCATGAAGCACAAAGAAATCTAAATGGTTTAAATGTTAATATTTCTGTACCAAGACATAACCTACTCCTCAAATATCAAGAACAAAGAGTTTTGAAAGCAGCAAGATAATTATAGGGTAATATCACTGATGGATATAGATGCAAAAAGCCCCAACAAAAAACTAACAAACCAAGTTAAACAGCAAACTAAAAGAATCATACACCGTGATCAAGTGAAAGTTATCACTGGGATGCAAGGATAGTTCAACAGATATAAATCAACTCGTACATTATACCACATTAACAGAATGAAAGATAGAAATCATACAATCATCAACAGATGTAGAAAAGCATTGACAAAATTCAACATCCTTTCCTAAAAAAAATTCTCAAAAAACTAGAAAGAATTATCTAAACATAATAAAAGCCATATATGAGACGCCAACTTTAAAATGAGTAGTTAAAAGCTGAAAGCTGCTTCTCTAAAATCAGTCTTATGGCTTATATCTAGATATCTCCTCAAAGCTCCAGGCACTCATAGGTGGGGCTTTTGGCAGGTGGCTGGATTATGGGTGTGTGATACTAAATTAAGAGTATGGTAATGGATTAGTACACTAATTGGCTTAGTGTGGTTCTGGGTATGGATAATGGGAAGGCCCACTCTGGGTGTGGGTGGCACCACCCAATAGGCTTGTAGCCTGGATGAGATAAAAGTCCAGAAGTTTCTCTGGTCACTTACTGCCTTCTTGCCTGCCTTGCCATGGACCATTTCTCCTTTGTGATGTCACTCTGCCATGCTACACCGCCCTGCGGCCAGCCAACTATGAGCTGAGAATCTCTACAAACTTTGAGCTAAAATAAGTCTTTCCTCTTTTAACTTTGGGTGTCAGGTATTTTGTCTCAGCAACAAGAGAAGTAACTAAAACTATGAAGAATAAAACAAGGATTCCCGTTCTTACAATTTATATTCCATAGAGTACTTGAAGTTGTACCCAGAGAAATTAGTCAAGTAAAAGAAATAAGAGGTATCCAAATTGAAAAGCAGTAAGTAAAATGACTTTATTTGCAGATGACATGAATACAAATACATATATACATATATTTATATATAGATATAAATCTTTCTAAAGGACCAAAAACCAAAACTTTTCTTAAAACTAATACACAAGTGCAGTAAAGTTGTGTATCACAAAATCAACACACAAAATTTGTTGTATTTATACGTATTAACAACAAATTATCTGAACAGGAAATCAAGATAGTAATCCTACTTACCATAACATAAAAATATTTAGCAATAAATTTAACTGACCAAGCAGGTTTAAAAAAAGTTTATGCACTAGAAACTATAAGACATTCAAAAAGTGTTAAAACATTAAATTGAAGAAACTATTAAACATATATAAAGTTGAAGAAACTATAAGACTTTGAAATAAACTGAAGGATACTTAAGTAAATGGAAGTATATCCATGTTCACAGACTGGAAAAATTAATATTGTTAAATGATCCACAATGCCCAAAGCAATCAATAGATTTGAAGCAATCTGTATCAATACAGATTCCAATAGCAATTCCAATAGCATACTTCACAGAAATAGAAAAAAAGACTAAAATTCGTATGGAGCCACAAAAGATCCCCAATAACTATAGCAATGTTGAGCAAGAACCAAACTGTAAGCATCACACTACATAATTTCAAATTATATCACTAATCTATTCTAATCAAAATAATATGGTGCTGGCATTTAAAAGACATATAAACCAATGGGATGTAGAGCCAAAACATAAATCACACATTTATAGTCAATTGAGCTTTGACAAATTTGCCAAGAATAGAATGGGGAAAGAAAAGAAGAGTCTCTTCAATAATGAGGGCTGGTAAAACTGGATATTCACATGTACAAGATTGAAATCAAACCCTTTACTCATACCATACACAACAATCAACTTAAAATGAATTAAAAATTTAAACATAAGACTTAATACTATAAAACTGCTAGTAGAAAACATAGGAAGAAATCTTGACATTGTTCTGGTAAATAATTATTTGGATATAGCCACAAAAGCATAGGCAAAAAAACAAAGAAAAAAGAAATAGGATTACATCAAACTAAAAAGCTTCTACACAGAAACCAAATGGAGTAAAGCAACAAAATATATAATGAGAGGCAATATTTGCATACTATATACCTGATAAGAGGTAATATCAATAGCAGAAAGCAAATAACCCAATTAAAAAAATGACACAAAACCCAAGTACTTTTCCAAAGAAGACATAAAAAGTGTTAACAGATTTATGAAATGATACTCAATATCACTAATTATCAGTTTGATGCAAATGACAACTACAGTGAAAAATCACTTCACCTTATTAGAATAGCTATTATTAAAAGGGCAAAAGATAAGTGTCGGTGAAGGTAGATGTGAAGAATCTCGGTGCATCAGTGACTGACTTGGGAGCAACCTAGGGGAAAAACACACTCTTGTGTGTGTCTTGGTGGGTCATGGAAGCATGGCCCTTGAGTATATGTCTGGTCACTTGAGTTTCCTTTCTCATGCTGTTCCCCAGCCCCCAGCCACCATGAAGTGAGCAGCTTTGCTACACCAGGCCCCTTCACCATGATGTTTATGCCTCGGAGCCAGCTGACCACTGACTGAATCCTCATCCCCTGTCCTGTGTGTTGGCTGTGTGCCCTTATATAGTGTTTAAAGAAACCATAATTTGAAAGAAACATCCTAGGAGGAGAACATGTTCTGAACAACAAAGCAACCGGGAAGGCAGGCACACATAATCCTCTGGGCTATCAAGTGGGCTTTTTTTCTCAATCAACAAACCTTTGGTCATTCACCACAAAGCATAACTAAAACACTAGAAAATCATATGACATGTACACAGTGAGTGGGACTACATTACCCAACACTTCAGCATGAGCCCACACTTATCTTTTCTGTAAGTATTTTGCATTTTGGAGTCTGAAAAAAATCATAAAAAAACTGCTGTACATCCTGAGAATATTACCCACAATTCATTACTTAAATAAACGCCTCCATTTCATAGATTACACTCCATCTAGGTCCTCCTTTCTGTAAAAAAACTTGTGTCATATTGATTTTATCTAATCTAAGTGTCAACATCACTGTTCAGGCAGAAAAGAGAAAGGTGTGAGAGAATCAGGAAGCAGAACTGGAGGGCTGAAAATGGACAGATTAATCATGGCAAAGGAAAGCTAGATTTTTTGATGCTACCAATAGGAATCTTTTAATTATTGTTGCCAGTATGGATCTCTGAGGACCTATTGAGAGAGGGATATTTATTTTCATGATATTTGCCACTATCACGAATCGCTGTGGCCTTTGAATACCAGACTGTTTCTCCCTAGATGCCTGAGAACAATCATCCAACATCCTGAGAATATTAGAGCTAAGAACTGGAGCAGTGAGCAATGCACTCGTGAATGGCTAAGATGGCAATAGCAGAAAGTAATGCAACAGAAGTTTCGTGATAGAATTATGTCTAAGCTAAAGCTTAAACCCAAACTTAACTTGATGTACTTCACTTAGCCTAGCAACATACTTGACACGTAAGATGTAACAGCTTCTCCCAGCGGAAAGCTATTTCCTCGGATTTATTAATATAAAATTGAATGGGCTGCAAAACCCACCCACCCACTTGTGAACACAAAGATGGATGAAAATAATTCCTTCCCTAAAGATGAACATAACCTGATGTGTAAGTTACACAAGTAAACCACTGATGTAAATAAAATGTAAGGATTATGCTGGTGTCAAATTTCTGCTTTTACTATTATTCTACAGTAATATAAGTTGATACTATTGGAGAAAGCTGAGTGACATGTATATGGACTTCCTAATAAGTTTTTTAAAAAACTTCCAGTTAATCTATGATGATTCCAAAATAAAATGTTTTGCTTTTCTTTTGCATATAATTTGTACTTTATACATCAAAGTGTAGAATATGATGATTTGATATACAAAGATATTGTGAAATAATTACTACAACCAAGCGTATAATCAACACATCCATAATCTTACATATGTGTGTATATATAGATGAAATAGTACATTATATATTTTATAAAATACACTCAAAAATAGAAATTTTTAAAAGATGAAATAAAAATATATGTAAAAGTTAGTTATTAAGTTCTTCATGCAAACTGATGCATGGTGCTCTGAGCTTCCTGAGATGCCCAATTTCTAATTCAGACATCACTGGTTTACCCAAAAAATAGACAAGGTCTCTGAACGAGTTGTTGAAAGAATCTAAGGGTGGGGGTCTTGTGAGAGATTCTTGAGGCCTTGTGAGAGGCTTGTGGAACCCCACTCTTTCCTCTTTCTCCTGCTTTCTCTAGAGGCTCAAAACTATGGGGTCACTAAATCATGGACTGAAATCTTCAAAACCTTTTGTCTCTGTAAGTTAGTTGTCTTAGACATTTTGTTATAATGAGAAAAAGCTAAGATGGAAATTTTTAATTTAATGAAAACAAAATCCATCAACTTAATTCAGTTGCATTTTATGAAGTAAAACTCTCTTTCATAAAACGTAATATAAACCAAGAATAATCACACAGAATGAAACCAAAAAGAGAACTGTGGAACACATTTCCTTTTCTAGAAGAGGAGGCGATCTTGGTACCAAGAATGGCCAGGATAACCCTTGCACAATATAGCACTTGGCTTTACATTATTTTTGTCTGTAAAACGTAGTATCGACAAAAATATTTTTTAAATTTAATATAATTAAAAAACAGTTCAAAATTCAGACTCAACCACATTATTTTAGGAATGGCAGCTACTAGTGTTTTAATTTCCTATGGTGCCTTCAGATTGTAGGTACTTGGTAAGGTTTTGTTATCTGACTGTATTTAATAGAATACCAGTATGCACCAGTTCAAATGAGACCAGGTAGAACACCAAAACCATGCTCATAAATCCATTCTGGGACAGAAGTGAGTATATAAGAGTATGTCCAGAGTAAAATGGACACCTGAAGACAGAAGGGGAGAAAAATGACACAGATAACAAGGCTCTTGCAAATCAGTTACCAACCTGAGTTGGGGCTGGCTCCTCAGATGGTGAAATGGTCCCTCTTCCAAGCTGCAGCTGTCTCCTGAGTCACCCTGGTGCGCAGGGACATGGGCGCTCACTGACAGACAGCTTTCCAGCAAAACAGAGGTGCGCACTGTCCCATCCTCATTCCACACTACCCTCGAACTCTCCATTTTCTAGATATCACATCCACTTAGTACCACATGTGCAAAGTGTTAATGGTGTTTGAATGTGTAGCCTTCATCTGATTTACTCTACTTTCCTCTGAAACTGTGCTCTTGCACCCTTAACTGCAGCAAAACGGTGTTCATCTTCATCTGTACCCCATGGCATTTGCTTCTACTATACTCATCCCTCCTTTCAGAAAAAGAAAAGTTGGTAATCAGTTAAGAATTTAGAGAAGAAAAATGTCCATATTTTTAGAGTGATATGTTTAGGGGAGACTGATTGACAGGAGATTGCTCTTTGTTTTATTATAAGCACTAAGTATAAACAAAAGACTGGTATATTAGATTGCATTCAAACGAAGAAAGTCTGAAGTCAAAAGACATTACAATTGTTAAAAGGAAAGCCACAAGATATTTGCAATACATTTATCCAAAGTCTTATGCAGTATTCAGAACACATATAAATGAATTCCTACAGATAGATCTATGAGAAAGTCATCCCAATTTTTTACATAAATGATCAAAAGGCTTGAACCAACATTCAACAGACAAGACACATGAATGGTCAATAAGGGCATAAGAAAAGGTCTTCAGCATAACCAGTGATTAGAGAAATGTAAATGAAAACCACAGTGAGATACAGAGTAACCAGAATGCTACAATTCAGATGGCAAACAAAGCATTTTAGTACAAAAATAGAATAGTAAGAATTCTCACATACACTGCTGACAGGGGTGTACATTGGTACAACCTCTTTAGAAACCTGTTTGACATAATCTAGTAAAATTTAACATAACTTATGATACAGCTCATGATCTTTGAATCCTGTTTCTGTGCATAGAAATTCATATTTCTGCCTCAAAAGGCCTATATATGGGCTGAGCACCATGGAAGAGACACCTGTATTTGCAGCTGTTTGGAAGGCTGAGGCAGGAAGAGTACAAGTTAGAAGCCAGGCTAAGCCATTTTTGTGAGACCTTTTCTCAAAATTTAAAAAATAAATAAAAGGGGCTGGGGTGCCTGAAGGCCCTGGGCTCAATCCCCAATACCACAAAAAGAAAATAATGGAAAAAAGAAAAGAAAAAGACATGTATAAGAATGTTTGTAGAAATACAATTCACAACTGGCTAAAGCTGGAAACCAACCCAAATGTTCATCAGCAGCAGAATGAGTGAATAAAAAGCATACTCAAAAAAGGAATAAGATAAAAAATGTACCAACTCAGACAAGTGTAGCAACTTGGGAGAATTTCAGAAATACAAAGTTGAGTGGAAAGGCCAGACAAAGACAAAAAGATACTTTATGACTCCATCTATCAAAAAGTTTTAAAATGTGCAAAAGTATTACAGTGATAAAAGTCAGGAGACTTCTTTTAATTGGGAGCAGAAACTAAATGTGCCTAGGAAAGGATACAGAGGGATTCTTACCTGGGTAGTAGAAGATACCTTGATGCTATTGATTTTGTGAAAATTCATCTGGCAGTCCACGGACACCTTACACATCTTTCTGAATGTGTGCAAAATTTCAGTAAAAAGTTTGTGTTGAAAACTGATTGGCAGCTATGTTTTGCTTTGTTTATTTTTTTGAGACAGGGTCTCACTAGGTAGTTCAGCCTGGCCTTGAACTCACTGTGTAGCCCAGGCTGTCCTCGAACTAGAGGCAATCCTCCTGCCTCAGCCTCCCAAGTGCTGGAATTACGAGCGTGAGCTACCACACCCAACTGGCAGCTAATTTTTGAGTCAATTTGATAAAGTATTTTGGTAAGTGTCTCACAGTAGCTCCTCTGCGATAGTCAGAAAATAGAATATTCACCACCTTCCCAAAAATCATTCAGAGATGAGTAGAAATTTTCAGAAGCCGGATTTTGGGGGTGCTTAAATGCTCCACGACATGGGAGACGTGTTCTGAAAGTGATCTGCAGGCCTAAAGATGAGATGGTAGGATCCTCAATGACAGAAGGACTGCTGGAGTTTGGATTGGGAAGCCCCCACAGACACACAGACACCAAGACCAAGTGTTAGAGGTTTGGTGCTACTGAGAGGTGGGATGAGTGGAAGCCCTTAGGTTGCCAGGGCAGGGCCTTGCAGGGGACTGCAGAACCTCTTCCTTTCTTGTTTTCCCTCCATAAAGTGAACTGGCTTCCTCTGCCACATCCTATCATGATGTGTTGTCTTGCCACAGGCCCCAAAGCAATAGGGGAAAATGACCATAGATGGAAAACCTGTAAAACTAAAACTAGGAGCCTCCTGTTAAGTTGATTAGCTCAGGTATTTTGCTACAGTGATGGAAAGCTTACTAACACAAAGGTGAACATAGAAGGAGAAGAGTCTGAGTAGGCCACTATCACAGCACTATAATTGATTAGCACCCCCAAAAAATCATCTTTATCTTCAGTTTACACGGAGGAACTATAGGAGAGACTTGTCTGAGACACTACTCCTTGTCTTTCTGATTCCTAAAAGAATTTTATAACTGTGATGAGTCCTAAAGGGACAATAACCTATGTTTCCAGTGTCACACCCTGTATTAGATATTATATAACCATGACCAACTTTTCATCAACATTTGGAGCTCAGAATACACAGGCACACACCTCATGCACACCCACAAAGAAAACCTATTTGTTGTATCAAAGCCTTCATTGTAGTCATTCCGTGGGGCCCATTTCCTCTGTGAAAATGTCAAACCAATTTCCTAGTGCTGCCATTTAAGATGACTCATCCCCATTTTCAATCCATTTTCACCATTTCTATTGAGGCCCTTTAGCTTTCCAGAGCAGAAGGTGTTTCCTTGTGCATGCTCTCACTCATTTTCCCCTTTGGTTTGCAATACTTTCCTTTCAGGCTGTCTGAGGAGGACCAAATTGCCTGAAATCCGTTGATGAATCATTTGTTCTCTTTGTACCCTCCCCCCAAAGGCCACAGCACACAATACACGCCCAGATAATGCACTTCCTTTAGCACAGCCCATGTGGCTGCACTGATTTTAAGCGACTCCCCCTTTTCTGAAGCTCAAGTAGGCAGCTGTAGAAAAGGATTTCTGGACTCAGAAGCAGTGCTGAAAGCCACTGGAGGAGGGCTCCAGCCGTCTTTATCACTTCCTCATATTTTGATGTGGATAGATGACAATTGTTCATTTACATTGCACAGGTACTTTCCAGTTCCCTTTTAAATTCCCTTTAAGACATCCTCTTATAGAAATACTGGATTCTTCACATCACCCAGCTTGACCAGAAACCCCTCATGGTCAGTTTGATACATTTATAAAATAAATACCACTTGCATGACAGGAGTGCTGAGGACCTGACCCTACACACAATTCTGGAACAGGTGAGATATTCCTATTTTCCCCTACTTCACATGCGACATCTTTTGACCTTTGATACCATCTATTCTATTTTATATCCTTGGGAGCTCGGGTCCCTGATAACTCCTCCCTATGGATTGAATGTTGTAGCCCCATCCATCCCTACTCAATTTGCATAATAAAAACTAACCTTCAATGAGATGGCATGAGGAGGCGGGGCCTTTGGGGGTGATTACATCATAAGAATAGAGCCCTCACGAATGAGATCACCGCCCTTGCAGGAAGAAGCAGAAAGCTCCCCTCTCCTTACCATGCGAGGACACATCAAGAATGCAAATATCTGCAAACGAAAAGGAGCCCTCTCCAGACCCCAGATCTTCTAACAATTTGATCTTAGACTTCCAGTCTCCACAACTATAACAAATAAATCTGTTGTTTAAGATACATAGTCTCTGGTGTTCTGTTATAGCAGCCCAAGCCAACTAAAGCATCTTCTCTCTAAGGTACATACCATAGGATTTAGGTGTAGGAAAGGTGTCATGTCTTGGCTGTTGATACATGTTCCAAATTATTATGACTTACAGGAAAGTTATGGCTTGTATCTAAATGTCCTCCCGAACCTCATGTGCTCATAGGTGGGGCTTTGGGGAGATGGCTGGATCATGAGTGTGTGATACTAGATTATGGATATGATAACTAGATTAGTTGATGATTGAGTTTAGCATAGTTCTGGGTATGGATAATGGGAAGGCCCACGCTGGATAGGCTTGTAGCCCACATAGAATAAAAAAGGAAAGGCAGGCTCACTGCTTGCTGCTTTTAGTCTGCCCTGCCATGGACTGTTCCTCCTTTGCCATGCCCTCAACTATGCATCCTGCCTTGGAGCCAGCTGACTATAGGCTGAAACCTCAACGAACTGTGAACTAAAATAAATCTTTCCTCCTTCAACTTGTAGTTTTCAGGTGTTTTGTCCCAGGAATGAGAAAGTAACCAAGACACAAATATTTATGTGATATGACCTGTACAAACACTATCCTTGCACATAATACTAGAAGAAACAGCATTATAAACATGTGTAAAGAAATGCAGAATCCTAGGATTTCAAGTAGTATGAAGCAGCAGATTGAAGAGATGACTAAACCATTTTATTTTATTTAGCTAATTCCCTGAAGGCATCTATAATATGCCAGACACTGTTTCAAACACTTTTCAAATACTAATTTTTTAACTTACTACGCCTAATAATCCTAAGAGGGAAGTATTATACTTATCCCATTTAACAGAAGAGAACACCAAAGCCTGAGAAGCTAAAGAACTTACAGCCTGCCTGGCACAGCTCAAGGCAGAACAACTAGCATATAAAAACAGCAGATCAGGGCCCAAAAAGTTTAGCCTTGGACTCTGAGTTCTGACTGGCTGCAACATGACAGCAGGGCTTGTTTTATCTGAGGATCGAAGAGGGCTCCCTGGGAAAGTGTTCATGGAGCTGAGAAGAGAGCAGACATTAAAGTGTGTGAGGACAGTGGTGGGGTGCAGACGTGCTGGGAGAGGAAGAGGACCCAGTCACTGGGGAACAAGCAGCAGCCAAGACTGGACAAAAAGCAAAGACTCAAACCAGGTCAACTCTTTGGCTTCATCTGTGGGATGTACCTGTGTCAAGGACACGGTGCCAGCCTACTAGGATGGAGAGAGGAGAAACTTCACCTTCCACGTCTTCCTCATGTCCCTGCCATGGGGAAGAATACCTGGACACCCACAATTTAAAGGGGGACACCCCAAATCTAAACCATACATTGGCTCGCAGTTACAGTCCTTGGTCAACTGTCTCCAAGGCAGAAATGGCCTGGTGGAAGGATCTAGCAGAGGAAAACTATGCACATCATGGCCGTGGAGAGAAGGGAGGAGCAGGGGAGGGAGATATATACTTCCAGGTCACACCCCCAGGGACACACCTCTAACCAGGCCCCAGTCCTAACAGCAGGTCAGCCGTGAACACAACAATTGAATAATCCACTGGTGAATATAGCACCCCACCATGATCCAGTCACCTTCCAAACACAGGACACTTTTAGGGGACACCCCAAATCTAAACCATAACACTTCCCAATGTGGTTCTAGCAGCTCAAAAGTAAAAACTGTATGCTACTCTCTATGAACTAACCGAAGTTCTAAAGTGAATATTTCTGACATGTAAAAGAATCACCCAGAACAGTGGAAACACGAGAGCCAACAGTCTTTCTACTCTGTGCCTTCTGTCTTGGACTCGTTGTATTTGCTTTGTCTCCTCACCTGCTCTGCTTGCTGCAAACCTCAGAAATGATTACTGGTGATCGCACCTTTCACTGTGGATTTTTTTTTCCTTACAAAAGAAATCATTTATTGAAGCAGCAAAAGAACCATCTCAACATGCCAGAGTACGAGAGTCCAGGGAATTGGTCCCACAGAAAATGTATTTCACAGATGGCTCATTACTTTCTTGGTCATTTTTGTTGTCAACAGCACTATGATCATAATCACTAAGATTTTAACTCAGCAGAGCTTCTGCTTCTCAAAACAGACTGGAAGCCACAGAGGCCACACTCATGCACGGCAACGATAGGAGGCGATAATGAGAAGAGGTGTTCCCCTTTGGGACAGCCCTTTGGGGTGGTCGCACTCTTGGCCCAGACAGATCTGTGGTGATTCGGCAGAGGTGCACTGGCACAGATATTGCTTCCCTGGAAGAGGAACAGGAAGCTTGAATAGTAAGACCCGGTTGTGAAAGATGCTCATGAACTAGGTGTCTGCCGTGAAGACGCTGGCCAGTGAGCACAGTATTCAGCGCAGAGCGCTCAGGTCAGCTGCCCGTCAGTCCTGGCTCTGGTCATCCCTAGGTGCGAGACCATGGATTGCTCAGCTTCTTCATACTTCATCTACAGAACTGGGCAGTGACTGTGTCTACCTCCATAATGGTTTAAATATGAAATGCCCCCCCCAAAGACTCCCATTTTGAAGGCTCGATCTGCAGTGCGGCAATTTTCAGAGATGGGGCCTAGAGAGGCGAGGGGGTCATGAAGGCACTGGCTTCATCAGTGGAGTCACTGATGACTTGATGGCTGAAGGGGATCTTAGGAGGCGCAGACATGAGTCACCGGGAGCGCACCTTTCAAGAGAATACCTGCTCCCTGGCCCCTTCCCCGCTGGCTCTTTCACCCTCTCTTCTTCCTGTCTGCCGTGAGGTGAGCAGCATTCCCCCACCATGTCCCTCTGCAGTGACGTCTCCACCTCACCACAGGCCTGGATGCAATGGAATTAAGTGACCGTGGACTCAAACCTCTGAAAGTAGGAGCCAAAATAAACCTTTCCTCCCTTAAGGTTTTTTTCTCAGTTATTTGATCACAACAATGAAAAGCTGACTAACACAACCTTGTAGGGTAGAGGGAAGGATTCAGCAGGTTAAGTGCATCAGGTGTCCACCCATAGTACACACTGCATGGATGTTGACAGACCTGCCCTGAGGGTCATGGAGGTGACTTTCCTCCTCTTCTACAGGCACGTGCTCTTCCCAATCCATCCTACTCCTCCGTGGTTCTTGACCTTCCTCCCCATCTTCCCATTTCTCTTTCCCTCACACCTCTCTATCCTACATCCACCTGCTTTTCTCTGAGGCTCACTCCATTCTAAGAATGATAAATAAAACACCCACTACTACATGTTAAAATCTTCCCGTGAGCATTTCTGGTCAGTGTGTTCAATTTCTAGGACAGGACTGCTGTGACAAATTCCCACCAAGTGAGTAGCTTAAAACAAAGGAAATTGATTCTCTTACAGTTCTGGAGGCCAGAAGTCCAAAATCAGATTCCTTCGGAGGACTCTGAGGGTAAATCTGCCATGCCTCTCTCCTAGCTTCAGGTGGCTGCCAACAGCTCTTGGCATTTGTTGGCTTGTAGGTGTATCACTCCAATCTCTGTTTCTGCCTCCTCTATGTCTCTTTTCTTACAAGGGCGCAAGTCATTGGATTAAGGGCCACCTTACTTCAGTATGACTTCATCTTAACTATTACATCTGCAGAGACCTTACTTCCAAACAAGGCCACATTCAGAGGTTGCAGATGGGCATGAATCTGGGGGGGACACTGTTCACCTGAGTACAATTGCCCAAGATCAACTTCTTTTTAGTTGTGTCAACCAGACAAATATGAGTCTGAAAGGAAGTGAGAAAAAATCCACGTGCTACAAGAAATTGTTTCAAAGGCTCCTGGGTAGGAGTTGACTGCCTGGCTCATTCCAACCATTTGCTTTTTATTCTAAATATGCACTACTACAAATATGATTAATAATGTCTTCTGTCTTTTTCCCTGTAGAGCTGAAGAAAGCCTCAGTTTAGGCAGAATCTATAGATAAATAACACCCCTGAGCAAATACCCCTGCCAGGTTTCTGCCTGTTGATGTGTGACGGACAGCTCACACCCTGTGGGACAAAAGATGCTGGATAGGAAGGGATAAGGTCTCCCATTCTAGACCATTTCACTCTCCCTGTGATATTCACAGCTAGACGCTTCACTGCCTTAAGCTGGCCTTATCTTTTGGACCCAGATACTGAGTTTGTCCCAGAGAAAATTGTATCCATGAGAATTTTAAAGTGCGACCTAAGGAAACATTAGAAGCGCATGAGATCTAATCTTCGTGGTCTTCTCTGTAAACCAGTGATCCTTTGTAGAGGGTGCTTGGGGAGGATTTTAAGCCATCAGAGAATCCAGGAATCAGCTGTCACCAGCAGAAACTAAAGGGGCGGCAGCAGGTGCTAACTGAGCATTGCACTAGGCCGAGAAAGGGGCAGAGAGAACCCTCCTTGAAAAGACAAACACCCATTAAGGTGTCAGCCTGGCTACTTCAGGGGCCAAGCCCATTCTGCAAGGATGGACACCACACTGGTGTCAACAGCCTGTGTCCGAGGGCCAGCTGACCCTCCTCCCTTGCCTTCCATTTCCAACAGTGTGTTGACACATCCTCAGATGGGGGTTTCCTGTCTCTGCAAGACTGTGTGTATTTGTGTACCTATGTGTAAATATGCATGTGTACATGTGTGTGCATGTGCATATGTGCCTGTGTGTATGTGCATGTGAGTGTGTGCATGTGTGTGTGGATGTGTGTGCACGTGTGTTGGTGAGTGTACATGCACACATAGGCTGTAGGGCCTTGCTAAGGTCTCTGTTACAGTGAGGATTTTTAAGCAGTGATGACACTGGTCATTTGTAAGACTCCCTACTGGCTCCTGCCAGTTATCATTCTAACAAGATTGTCATTCAAGTAGCCTGGGCACAGGTGAGCATGGAGATCAGAAGACAATTCCGCTCAGAAGCGAGCTTTCCTAGAGACCCAATCATCTAAAACCTTTTTAAAACCTTTAACACAGCGCAGTGAGGAGCACACAGGGTTGATGTCACTCAGACCTGTGTTTAGAACCACCTTCATCATTCCTTAGCACTGTCACCGGCCCATTAACCTCTCACTCCTCACTTCCCCATGTATAAAGTGGCAGTAATGGTACCTACCTGGTCTAGTTACTGTGAACACTAACAGAGTGTACATGCAGAGTGCCAAGCCGAGTGACCATCATGTAGATGCTTTTTTTTTTTTAACCAAGAACATGCATTGGTACCTTGTATCATGGTTATTTTGTACCTATACATGATGTATCTTGGTTCCCCCCTTCCCCAGACACTCTTGATAGATAATAAGCTCAGAAGTCAGAGAGTTTCTGCTTTGACTATTGCATCTGTGCTCTGATAGAACTAGTTTGTAACAAGTCAGTAGTTGTGTTAGTCAACTGTTCATCACTGTGACAAAATACCTGACATAAACAGCTTAAAGGAGGGAAGGTTTTGGCTCATGGTTTCAGAGGTTAGCTGCCATCATTGCTTTAGGCCTGTGGCAAACCACAGCATCATGGCAGACGGGCATGGCAGAGGATGGCTGTTCACCTCTCGGCAGCCAGGAAGCAGAGAAAAGGAAAAAGAGCCAGAGAGGAAAGGGGACCGGATATAATCCCAAGACCACCCCTCATGGTACACTCTTCACACTAGTCCCCACCTCTAGTCTCCATCACCTCCCAATAACTGTAATATCATCAAATTATGACCTCATCGCTAGATTAACCCAAGGACGACATTAGAGTCTTCATGAACTTACTACATTCCAAAATCCCATCCCCCCAAAACACAAGCTTTTGGGGAGATATTTTATATGACAACCACCATGCCAGCATTATGCACCAGCACAGAGCAAACAGTCTGGGCTTCCCAGGATCTGAGGCCAGCTCACT
Source organism: Hystrix cristata (assembly GCA_004026905.1). NCBI lineage: Eukaryota > Metazoa > Chordata > Mammalia > Rodentia > Hystricidae > Hystrix > Hystrix cristata. The sequence continues at coordinate 115,982 of PVJO010001493.1, read as the reverse complement.
GAGCAATTGCCTTGGGTATCAGAGTCCCCAGGGGTAGGGCATCACAGTGCCACAGAACCCATGAGATTACAGGAAGATTTATGTGCCCGAGTTTGACATTTTACCCAAAGAAAAAAGATGAAGTGACCCTTTTCTTACTCACTATTGAAGAAAATGAGCTTCTGTGTCCGACTGTACATTAAACTCCTCCAGCTCACATAATAACTGGTAAACCACAGGAGGGCAGGGAGCTTTCCCATTTCGTTCTTCCATGTGTCCTCAGTGTTTAATATGGTGCCGGCACAAATTAGGGATTTGAGGGATAGTAATAATTATGATAGTGACAATGATAACACCTGTTATCAAATACTGTTCACTGTATGCCAAGCCCTGTCCTTAGCACTTCATAAATATGATCATATTTAGTACTCATGACAGCCTGTTGTGCCAGTTCTATTATCACTCAGATTTTCAGACTAGGAAATTGGGCACATGGAGGTTGAGTAACTTGCCCAATATCAGATTTGCTCACAAATGGATTCTCTGATGTTGTGTTTTGCTCTGAGAACCTAATAGAGGGGAAGGAATGGAGAGATACCATAGACAGAATTAGAACTGTACCTTCAGATCAGAGAGAGAAAGAGACAGAGTCAGGGAAAGAAAAGGGAGAATGATAAAGAAAAAGGACAGAAGGATATGTTTTCAACTTTACCAAAGACATTTTCCCTTGGATCTTTAGTGGCAGTCACTAAATAGGTGTTATGGTTTGTGTCTAGATGTCCCCCCAAAGCCTCATGTGGTAAGAGATAGCTGGATCCAGAGTGTGTGATTACTAAATTGATCCATTGATCGGTTTGGCATGGTTCTGCTGGGATCAAGGATGTGAGACTGAGATTGGGGGTGGGAGTGCAGGCCGCCCTGGGGGCAGGTAGCCTAGATAAAAGATACAGGAAGAAGCTTAACTACCTGCTTGTTTGCATTGCTTATTTGCATACATTCCTTGCATCTTGCTAACTTTACTTTGCTGCCGGTGGGCTGCCGGTCTGCACGCTGCCCCGCCGCCTCGGACCCAGCGGACTATAGACTGAAACCTCTGCAGACTGTGAGCTAATAAACCTTTCTTCCCCTAACTTTGGGTGTCGGGTATTCTGTCCCAACAACGAGAGAAAAGTAACTAAAACAATAGGGAACACAGAGGGCCACTGCCTGTTGGGTTGCTCCTGAGAGTCCACAGGTGACCATGCTCCTCCCATGGCAAAAAAGAGAAATTTTTTGTTGATCAGTAGGTGGACTGGTTGGTTGGTTGACTTCAGCTACTGAACATGAAAAACATCTCAGTGGTGCTGCTGATCCAGCTATGAATCAGAATGGTTAAGTTTGAAGCACCTGTCTGGGGAGGGGTCTTCACACATAGCTGCTCGGGTCTGTGGAATCCTCTATTTCCCCTGAACAAGGTCCCCAAATGATGTTCCTCAGAGAATTCGCTAGCTTCTGCTCTCCTTGCTGTTTGCATAGCAATCACCAGATTCAAAACCCTTCTCTGGATGCTCAAGTTCCCATGTCCAAACTCCATAAGAAACCAGACATGACACTCTCCTCTATGCTAAGACAGGAGTGAGCACAGAAGAGGAAACGAAAAGGGAGCAAGAAAGAACTATCTCCCAGCCCCTTGGCCATGAGTGAATAGACACAGTCTGCCAAAAATTGTAGACATGCTTCAGGAAAAGAGAAATAGTATGATGTGTTTCCACAGATGGTGCTACCCCTGTGTGGAGACCCGAGAGGATGTTGTAGATCACAGAAAACCCACCACACTGCTGGCCCTTAGAGAAGAAATTGAAAATGTACGTGCAGCAGTCTTAGTGACTAAGGTTTAGGGTTAGGGTTAGTTTGCCATACTAGTAAATGTCTGAAAGCTAATGGCCACCAATCTGAGCATCTCTTATAATTGTAGAGGCCAAAGGTAACGTGCATTCATCTCATAATGTCTCAATAAATTTAGTATTAAAATATTTATACAAGTTTTTTCTTTTCCTGAAGTGTGTATCCAACTGGCAATATCAATTAAAATGGTGACGATAACAAGAAAGTCATTTTTCCTATAGCCTGAATTCTAAATTCAGGATTTCCTTCGGTTCTTGATATACTCTTTCTAAGGTAAAATATTTCCACCAAATTTAGGTGCAGAGGCTGAAGAGAATCAAATCTTTGGATTTGTTTTAGGAGCTAAATGGCACCATAAGACAAGCATATTTTATGTTTGCTCTTTGGATGAAAGTTCACACTTCTCGGTGCCCCTTTTAGCTATTGCATAATCTTGAGCCTTGCGTTTGCTCACATGGCCTACTCCTGTGTGTGTACATAAGAAGACTGGGCCATATGAAATATTTATATTCAGGGGCTTCTGAATTCTAAGGAAGGATGCTGAGTAAACAGATATATTGGTATCATCCAGTGGAGTGTGGACCTTTCCTCTCTTGCTTCGTGATTCCCATATCAGTGATACCATCTTGAGATTAACCTGCAGCATGGTCTTTTATTCCTCCTCTTGGTGGTCGAGAGAGAAAGGTTAAACAGAACATTAAATTTAGAATATTCTGTTGGAGACACTTCAGGTGCTTCTTGGAGGCAGGCTGTGAAGTATCTAGTACCTCGTTCCTTCCTGATGATAACAGAAGGGAACCAGCCAGAGATTCTTATGGGCGATGGCACTTAATGCCAGCCCTGCCTACAATACTCAGAGAGGAACACATTAGAAGGGAAGACATTCGGTGTTTTATTTTTCATGACCAGAAATGACAGCATCAGTAGAAGCTGAAGTCGCTGCTGGATAAACAAGAAATGAACATAAATGGGAAACTCAGCTTCCAGGCTATAAAGAAAATGGAGAATATCTTGTGTGCATAACAGATTGCTTGGAAAACTAAAATAAAGATACATCTGTGTTTCCCAGGTTTCACAAAGCCTTACAACCAATTTACAAACCCATTGCTGTACAAACTTTTCATGTTGGAATCCAAACTTCAGCTTTTTCAGACTCATTGCGTGTCACCTTGGACTGATGGGTGCACACACTCTCCTTTGCTCCTTAGTACTCTCAGCTGTTACAGTGTTGGAAAAACTCACAGTAGCTTAGAAAAAGCTTATAATCCACACATAGAGAGGCATTCTCCAGGCAGCAGAATGTGACCAGATGAACCACTACTGAGAAAACAAATTTGCGCTATGGTTTAGTGCCCACCCAATTGTTCAACTTTAGTTTCTGCACATTAAACAGCTACGATGCTGCACTTTCTTTGATCTGAATTAGGTCAAGTTCAGCTGTCTTAAGAGATCCTCCATGCGCGTTTCTTTCTTTTTTTTTTTTTTTTTTTGGTGCAGGGAATTGAACTCAGGGCCTTGCGCTTGCTAGGCAAGCATGCTAACCACTGATCTAAATCCCCAGCCCCTTATGTATTTAATTTTTAACCTAGACCTCTGACCTCAATGTGGATTAAGCCCAGTTTACTAAGGACCTCAATAAAAATCCAAAAGTTGCCTGAGTGATAATAATCCTGAATGCTGTTGACATTTGTCTGAACAAGATTAGCCATAAATTCTATATTTGAAAGAGTATTTTACCAATGACAAAATTTGCTCATTTTTCAAATGCTATAAGGATTTTTTTCTCAATATATTTAAGGGTCTTTTTTTTACACATTCAGGACAGAGAAAGTTGTCATCCCCAAATAGGTTCCTACCATTTCATAAATATCACAGTAAGTATTAACAACCTGTCAAGAAGAAATTAATGAAAATTTGAGGATTATTTTATTAATGGCCTTGAGTTTGACAGCGCTTTCATAGTGAAAATGAGTCTGAAGAAAAATGAACTATTCTTTAACCATTATTTTTATTTTTCTTCATTTATAATTTTTGGCTTCTGAATTTATTGTTCCATGTCATTCATAGGTGGAGGGATGGATAAAAGAGACTGAAGACATTCTGCCTTATGAAAATCTGAGAGTTTAGACACACAGGCCAGAGATTCTGAACACACAGGAAAGACCTCCGAGCCACAAACTCTACCAAAAGACACCTCAAAAATTAACATAACCTGGTGCTCCTCGACCAGGCTGTATATGAGAATCATTTGGAGAGCTCTAAAAGTGGTTATGCTGAGGCCTTCATCCAGACTGATTGAGTCATGATTTCTCATTGATGACGACCATTACTGGTCATTTGTGGCAAACATACAGTCAAGGCACTAAAAGTTGACATTCTGCATGGACATAGACATGCAAATATGACATAAGAAACTAACATCTTTTAGATATTGTACCAAGCATCCTGTGACTTGCTTCACACATGTTTGATCTTCCTAAAATTCCCATGAAGGAGAGAATTTATTGATTATTGGTACTATAGTTCAATATTATACCAAGGTATAATAAAGATATAAATATATCAATATTATATTAGATATAACTATATCAAGATATCAAATATTTATCTAAATATTGAAGTCAAGAGGTGGCCTGGTGTTCGTGATGAATATTTGACCATGTTTACTCCAGCTACAAAATGGAGTGAACCAAGAATGCCAAGAGGGGCCGGGTACAACCTTGTAATCACAGTACTCTGGGAGGCAGAGGCAGGATTGCAAGTTCAAGTTTAGCCTGGGCAACCTGTCAACTTTTGAAGACCCTATCCCAAAATAAAAAGTAAAAAAGGGCTAGGACTGCAGATCAATGTAAAGGTCCTGGGGTCAATCCCCAGTGCCACCAGAAAGAGGTGTCAACGAACTCTCTTGAAGATATCACATACACAAAACCCCCTGGCTTAGATGCTTCTGATCCTGACCCTCCTCTGAGTCTGCCCACAGCTCCTGCTGTTGACAAGCAGCTTCTCCTTGATGCTTCCGGCACCACGTATGCCCCACGAAGTTAACAGAAATGTCTGCATCCATGTGCACACCACCTTGTTCCATTCAGGAACAGTCACTAGAAAGTTCTGTCTCTCCTATAATGCTTCAGCTGTTCATCATTGGTTACATGGCTTTTTCATTGTTATTCTAATTTTGGTTTTTTCATTATGTGTCCTGCTATGTCCTGATGTGGTCTATAAGGACAACAGTCTCCAGAGTGATGGCTAGAACTGGAGATTTAAAACCTTAAGGCCAAACAAAAAAACAACAATAAAAACTTTAAAATCTTCCAGGGGTGATACACATTAACCTAATTTATGGCCCATAAAAACATAAATCAGAGGGTTGGGGATTTAGTTCAAGTGGTAGAGTGCTTGCCTAGAAAACACAAGGCCCTGAGTTCAATCCTCAGCACTCCCCAAAAATATATATAAATTAGAAAGTTAGTTTACTGACAACGAGAGCTAAATATTGAAATATTTTGTCTACTTGTATTCATTGGATTTCTGGGCCACAGGTACAGTGTTTCCCACTATTATCTGGTGGTTATGTTGTCAAACCAGAGTTTCTATCGCTAGTTGATGAAAAGTATCCCATAAAATGTATAAGAAGATAGCAGTTCTACCAATTTCAATGTGAAGGATAAACATGAACAAGAAACCTTCATCCACTACCTTCCCAAATTATATGGAGTTTGCACCATTTGGTTGCTCTGCAGTCCCAAAGAGATTATTTTTCTTTGTATCAGCAAACATTATCCTATTTTTCTGGAGAGTAAATACTGGTTTATAAAGTAGTGTACCCTAAAATATGAAATATATATATATATGTACACTGTGACTTTGGGCCTTTGTATTCTCTCAGAAACAGCACAAAATAATAAATGATTAAATCCATAAAAGAGTTAGGTATAGACATATCACTAAATTGTCTGATTTTTAAGTTCAGCAACATTGGAACATTTGTTAGTAATAAATTATTAAAGGCATCTTGGTCAAGAAAATGTCAGCGTCTCATTCCTAAATGGACATTATTTCTTTTCAGAACAAGATGTTTCAAAAGACGGCTGAAAGAACGAAGTTTGGAAAAACATCATTTAATTAAATTAATGTCAAAACTTGGTGCTTATGCAGAAGTACCCAGATATTTTTTAATATAAGAAAAATAATAAGTGCAAAGGGAACTTAGAGGTGTATAGATGAGTGGGGGAGCAAATTCATTTCTAAAACAATTTGCTACATGAAAAAAATATTATAGCTGTCACGAGCTAGAATACTAACATAGCTTAAGTCTTTTTAAATGAAACATGGTTTACTTGCACAAAACTGATCAGTTCTGAGAGATCGTTAATGCCCTTGAAGTGGTTCTTGTGGGTGGGAAACAAATGATATGAATTTGAATTGGCCCCTCTTACTACAGTACTGAAATTAAGTCTACTTAATTATTGAGTTATGTGCATGTTCCAATTTCATATACTTGTATCTATCAACAAACATTGGAATACTTGAAAAACAGAAACAAAAAAGATCTTAAAGAATTACTGCAATTGACCTGATTCAATTCATCAAAGATTATCAGGTAACAAGAGCATTTTCAAATTTGTGTATTCGCTGTGCAGATTGCCAAAATCATGGGGCACGATAGAGACCTGCTTTAGCAGTGCTTGACGTCTATCCGGGGAAAAACATCTAAGCACATAAAACTATTACTGATAAAACCAAGTCAGTATTGCACAGGATGTCTAGACTCTAAGTATAACATGAGTCCTAAGAGAAAGCATATCATAGGCAGGAGTGATTCGGAAAGATAAGCAGCTCTAGAGATACAATTGGGAAGACGGGTGAACAAAACTTTCTAAATTATAGTTAAAAGAAACACACACACACACATACACGTGCCTAATAGAATTTACCAACCTAACCTTAACTGTATGGTAGTGTTAAGTGTGTGCTTTTTTTTTTTAACAACAGATCTCCAGAATGTTTTCATCTTGCAAAACTGAAACACTGTGTCCTTCAAACACCAACTCTCATTTCCCCTCCTCCAGCCCCTGGCAGCCACCATTCTACCTTCTGACTTTGAATTTGGCTACTCTAGCTACCTTCTAAAAGTGGAATCGTGCACTGTTTGACCTTTCATGTCTGACTTATTTTACTTTGCAGATGTCCTCAAGATATCTATGTTGTAGGATGTAACAGGATCTCCTTTTTTAAAGCTGAATAATGATCCATTGTGTAAAATGACAAGTTTCTTTATCCATTCCTCCTTCAATAGATACTTAGCTTGCTTCTACTTCTTGTCTTTGTTAATAATGCTTCAACAAACACTGCTGTGCAAATACCTCTCTGAGATCCTCTTTCAATTCCCGTTGGATATATACCCAGAACAGGACGGCCGCACTGTGTGATGGTTCCATGTTAAATATTTTGAGGAACCTCGAAAGGGAGCGAAACTTGGACAAGGTGCCTCTTCTCTTCAGAGGGGTCAGTGTCCATCAGGATAGGTCAGTGTCCGTAAGGATACAACTAAGATTGCACCAGAGCACAGCAACAGTGGGGAATAAGATGCAGAGGTAAGACGGGGCGTCCCACATGCGTGAAGCCCAGAAAACAGGCAAAGCTATAAATATCACATGCAATAAACATTTGGTGAGTTATAGCAGTTGTTGGGAATGTGGCATGGTCAGAAGTGATACACTAAAAAAATTAGTTCACTGATTCGCCCATCAAGTATTTATTATAAACTGACCATGTGCGCAGTACTATTGTAGATACCAAAGACATTGAAGCAAACTATAGATAAACCGTTTCTCTGCATGAGTTTAAATTTTGGGGAGGAGAAAATGACATATACAGTTACATTTAGATATGTATGTATAAAATAAGTCACAGGGACGATGCTGTGAAGGAAAATCAAGCAAAGATCAAGACAGGAAGACTTCTTTAGATGGGGAAGAGGACTGGAAACAGCTCCCAGCAGAGTTTCGAATGAAGGGAAGGAGCAGGGTACCCAAGGTTAAAACACATCACCAGTGGAAATGGCGAGCGCAAGGACCCCGAAGCAGGAGCATGAAGGGACTGAAAGTAAGAAGTGTGGCCAGAGCCAAGGGCTGGCGGGAGAGGCGAGGCAGGTAATAAAGAGCTGAAGGCTTTTGAGTGTGAAGACATTGTAAGTACCGTGGCTGTTACTCAGAGACAGGAAAGGACTTCGGGAGCTCTGGGCACCATGGCGACCTGTTCGAAGGCCCTTCCTGGATGCTGTCAGGACCCTGTGAGAGCCCAGGCATGAGAAGCAGGTGGCCTGGACCAAGGTGACATCATGGAGGAGTTGAGAAGTGATTAAATTCTGGGTATATTTAAAGACAGTTGACAGAGTCTGTGAATGGACTGGATGTGAAGAAAAGGAAACCTTACCTGATTCCCAACTCCTAAGTCTTAGCAATAAAATAGTTGCCATTGCTGTTTACAGCAGTGTGAAAATTAGGCAAGAAGGTAGGGTTTTGGGTGTGTGTGTATATATGTGTGTGTCTGAGGAAAATAGGGTATGGTGAAAAAGATTTGCAGAAGTATACGGTTTAGAATGGAGTCTGAAAATTGACAGTATTGACCCATTTAAGAGGCAAAGACAGGCTGTTCTGAGGTAAAGGACAAATAATGGAGGATAAACAAGGGCTCTAGGAGGCTTCCCAAGGTAAAGTGAAAATGCATGTTGACAGACCAAAATGGTCTCAGAGACTCCGAATTAGAGACAGGAGAAAATGTAGGATGATATAATTTTAGTTTTGTTACATGTAGAACATACTTTCATAGTCTCGTTAATAGGAGAATCCAGGCTTTTCAGGGGGCGTTTGCTCTGTTTTGCTTTATTTTGTTTTGTTTCACTTTCTTGCAGTGCTAAGAACCTGTCCACTGGTCCCATCCCTAAGTTTTTGTACAATAGTATTCAAATATCCAAAAACAGCCATATGCATATGGACGTTCCCTTTATTTCCAAGAATCAAAATTGGCAACAACAGAAGCGCCATCAACAAGTAAATGGATTTTTTTTTTTAACGGTGGTAATGGCTACTAGTACTCTGTAATTTAAAAAAAAAGAATGAATTATTGTTAGGCATAACGTCATAGTTGAATGATTCTCACAGGCATTTTGTTGAGTTGAAGACAGACACGCACACAAAAAAGATATCATGCCCAATTTCATTCATATGAAGTTCTAGAGCAGAGAAAGTAAATCAGTCGAGAAAATTCATAATAGTGGTATCCTGGATGAGGATGAAGTAGATCGCCTAAGAAGGATCACAAGAAATATTCCTGGGTGAAGGACCAGTTACACGAGTGTGGGCATTTGCCAAAACTAATTGAACTGTGTACTTGATATCTGCACACTTCAATGTACATAAATTGTATCCCACTTTAGGCCGTAAAATATTCACCCAGGCTCAGGTGTTTTGGCTATGGGGTAGGTGGCAAGAAGGAAATGGAAACAACGCTGTGAATCTAGACCAACAATCAGACACCAGATCACAACACAGCTACTTCCAGTTCAGTCCAGTCCAGTCCCGTCCCAGGCATGGCAAAGAACCCACAAGGATTCAGGTTAGCAAAAGTTGGAGAAAAGTACAGCTTAGAAAGTACAGAGCAGCAGCAGTGAATGTAATGGACTAGATCAAAAGAGAAAATCCTGTTTTGAAAAACACTGTGCAAAATTGAAACATGTCTGAACCTTCATGAAATAAAGTTTAAAAGATATGAGATAAAAGCAACATCCAGTGATCAACGCAATGTGCGAGGAGTTACATGTACCCAGGGACAGCAGACGTAAATAGACCAGACGAGCACTCTGCCGTTTCTCTAGAACACCCAGCAGAACTGCTGCATGGTGTCCTAGACGAAGAAGGAGCCCTGCTTGTTCACTGAGCGCCAGCTCTGAGTGGATCAGCAACTGGCTTCTCCACACTCCCAGGCAAGGTGTCAGGCATACTGCACATAGCTGGAATCACATTGCAACAGCCCTGCTTTTATCACCCTATTACACTTTCCTCATAAAAGGGATCTATGCCTCTCTTTTTAGTTTATAGGCTCAAAATAACTCTTGATAAATAATCTACTCCTATACTGAAAACTAGCCAAAAATAGAACAGTTATCTCTTCTTCAGACATGCCCTAGTTGCACGGGAAGAGTGTGTTTCAACATACACAGCTGGTGACATTTGCTTTCTCCTTGACCCAATCTGCCCCCACTAAAATGGAAAGGATGAAATGATGATGGTAGTAACTTGTAGGGAAAAGAAAACCACGCACAGATGTGACAGGCAACAAGAAATACTGGCACATTCTCAGAAGACAGGATGGACACTGGAATGGGAGAGAGCTAAGCAGTACAGAGAGATGTCGCTAATTTGGGACATACTTATGAGAAATGACATTTTTTCTTACAAAAGTGTTGACGGGTGTAGTTCAAAGAGAGAAGATCGGAGTTAAGCACACAGCTGAAAACAGTGGGTCTTGTTTCAAGTTTGCATGAAGCATCACTAGACACTTCCTAGTATTACTCTACTCCCGCAATTAGGTGAATATCCATCTGCACCGATCAGCAGGAGGCAAGGAATTCCTCTCCGAATAAATTGAACCTACAGTGCCCTGGACTTGGGGACATTAGGCAAAGCACATAGCACTGTCATGGTTTGAATGCCTACTTCAAAATGCAGGTTGAAATTTAATTGCCATTATAACAGTTTTAAGAGGTGGAACCTCTCAGAAGTGATTAGATCCCTTATCATGAAAGTAGATCAGCTATCACAGGAGTAGTTCCTGATAGAAAGGATGAGTCTGGTCTAATTTCTTCTCTGTCTCATGAATGTTCACTTGCCCTTCTGCCATGTTAGGACAAAACTAAGCAAAACTTAGTTTTAACTTTGTTAGGACACAAAACTAAGCAAAAGTGAGGCAGTAATTAATTCTAATGCAGTGTAAGATAGAAAGAAGTTCCTCACCTGATGTGGCTCCTCAATCTTGGCCACCACAGCCTCCAGGACTGTGAGTTGAATGAACTTCCATTATTTGTGATTTACCTAGTCTGTGGTATTCTATTAGAGCAGCACAAAATGGACTGAGATATTCAGTCTGAGATATGAGGCTGAAAACAGAAGAATTAAGTGAAAATTCCACCTTAAACTTCAGTGTGGGACACTCTTATTCCTCCCAGACATTGCAATCAAGCAGAAGAGTCCTCTGTAGAGATACCAAATGGCTTCAGGGTGCATACCTGTCACTCGGACTGGAGGATGGAGTCCACATCAACCACCTCAGCTAGGGGACTGAACCTGGAAAAGCGTGGAGTAGAGAGAATAGGACCCCAAGATGACAGTACAAGGAAGTCCCAGGGATTGAGCTTTGTGCCACGCTTAGGGAATAAACTGGAACCAAAGAATTGGGGGAGGGGATTGGAAAACACTCCCTAGGAGGAGGAGGGGGCAGGTAAAGGAGTGGATGGGAGAAGAGGACTGATAGATTGTTTGGAACTGTCTGAGCATCTGACAAGACTATTAGCGGGCAGATGCCAGATGTGTTAGAGCATCTGGAAAGAGTTACTGATCAGTGAACACAAAACTAAGCAAAAGTGAGGCAGTAATTAATTCTAATGCAGTGTAAGATAGAAAATAGGATCAAATTATATTGCTTGACCCATTAGTAAAAATCATTATGTAGTGTTATTTAAATGATTTATTTCACCAAAATTTGATATATAACACTATTGAGAAAAGAGAGGAGGAGAAAAAAATAAGCAGAGCAAGTGGTGGTACAAGAGAGATGAATGCTCAAATTAAAGAAAATAAGTGCCTTGGTTACTTTTCTCATTGCTGAAACTAAATATCTGACACCCAAAGTTAAAGGAAGAACAGTTTATTTTAATTCACAGTGTGTAGAGGTTTCAGTCCATAGTGGGCTGGCTCCAAGGCAGGGCAGCATGGCAGAGGGACAGCACAGAGGAGAAACGGTCCATGGTGTGGCAAGTAGAAGGCAGAGAGCAGTGAGCAGCGAGCTTCCATTTCCCTTTTATCACATCCAGGCTACCATCTTCTTGGGTGGTGCCACCCATAATTGTGGTGGACCTTCCCATTATCCACACCCAGAATTATGCTAAACCAATCAGTGGACTGATTTAGTACCACACACCTTTAATCCCACTATCCCACACCTTGGATCCAGCCAGCTCCAAAAAGGCCCACCTACCAGTGCATGAGGGGACATCTAGATATAAGCCATAACAATAAGTCAATAGATTTTATTTAAAATTGATAATTTAATAAATAGTAGTCTAAGTATATGATTTAGTGGATAATTAAAACATTGAGGCACATAGCAGAAAAATTAAAACACTGAGGCAAAATAACAGAAAAATTAAAACATTGAAAATGGCCCCCTCTGGGAAGAATGGGATGAGGCAGATGATGATGGGTACAGATATATCTCAGATGCCATAAATATTGGCCCCTGTCCTCTCAACTTCACCTGTCTCATACCTGCTTTGTAGCTGGGCTCAGCCTGTACTTGGCATAGAAGAGGTGAAGGTGATGCCCAGTCCCAGAAATCCTCACATGAAGGAGAAATGGGGTTGGAGGACCGAGAGCCCAACTTGTTTGTTCCTTGGGTGAGTCAACTCTGATGTCCTGTGTCATCTCCCAGAGCTGTGTGACAGGCTAAACCCTAGTTGCACACAGCGTTATCCTGCTCATTAATACTCTCTGAATTGTCTCCTTTCCCACCTCCCTACCAGTCCTTCCTGGAATCACCACCCAAAGAAACCATCAGCCCTTGCTCCTGGTTTCAGGGTCTGCAGCTGGGGAAGCCCAGCCTAAGACAAGCTGCTTCTCAGTGTGAACCTTTCAAAGCCACAAGTATTTGATTCCCTCACTATATTCATATATTACCCACCTAAAAATGAAATTTAGATTAGAAACGGGGTAAGAATGATTATTTTATGAAATTATGCCATACTTTATTACAATACTAATTATTAATTTATTTATAACCCAAGTAAATTTGCAACAGATTTGTCATGACATTACAGGTTTGATCAATAAATCAAGCATGATAATTTACTAGCAAAATGAAAAATAATCATAATACAAATCACGTGGCAGTGCCTCCGTCTGGGCCATCATCTGGAGGTAGTGAACTCTTCCTCCCCAGTATATCAGGCAAGAATTTCCACCTGCTGTGCCAAGTAAACATTCCTGTGATTTCTCTTTCCACGTTTTCTCCTTTCCTGGAACTAATATTTGGGGTTTAATTTTTTTTCTCCAAAGATTTTATAAATGTTAGCTAAGTTTGATGGCAGTATTGATTTCTCTGCTTATATGAGTGTTACCACTTGAAGAGATTCACAAAGGACTAGATGACTTAGTTGATTAGGATTTATTATCCCTGTGACTTCCATCTGTCTGTATAATAGCACTGTAGTTTATGTTCTAAAATACTCAGTACTCCAAGGCCTAGATTCTGAAACTTTAATTCTCCACCAATTCTCATAGGATGACTGATTACTATATTATCATAGTATCATCAGATCCCTACTATTTTCAGTCAAAGACTGCAGTGATCAGAAGGTAATTGCCAAGCCAAAAACAAGAGCTAACAAAATCCAGTTAAGCTGCTTTTGTTTTGTCTTGTTTTGTTTCTCAATGCTTAGAGTCAGACCCAGGGTGTTGCACATGCTAGGTAAATACTCTACTACTGAGCTACAGCCCCAGCTCAAGATCTAGTTAAATTTGTTGACTTGGAGCAATCACCTCAGCAGCCGGAGAACACAGATGCCTTTCAAATCTAGACTCAAAAAACTAACACAAAGCTACTGAACAGTGACAGGAAGTCCTCAGCCACCAGAGAATCATTGCAAAGTCATTACTAAACCTGGAGTCTAGCAACTCTTGACTTTCCTCACTGACAGCTTCACTGCTGAGAATGTAGAGCATGTGAGAGAAGCTTACACATAACTACTTCATCAAGAACAAACAGGGCAGCACCAGCTCCTGACAGAAGCGTCTAAGCCACTGTGGGCCAGAGGAACTAACTTTCATGAAAACTGCAAAGAGCAAAGGTAAAAAGACATATTTTTAAAACAATAAATGTTGGGTAATAAGACTGACCACAAATATAAGACCACCACTTAAGAAAATTAATGTATTGTCAGTTAGTGACAAAAAGAAGGAATTACTCAACTCCCAATTTCTTTTTCTTGCATAGGAAAATGAACAAGTATTTTTTAAATAAAAGAAGCTCCAGTATAGGAGAAAATGTGTGCTCTTTCAGAGTTCAGATCACCAAGCACCTATTGGGGAGAGCTGAAGTTAGAAAATAAACTAACAGATTTGTTCCCAGAAACAACAGCATAATTAATAGAATGGGAAGGGCCAGAAGATACATGACAGAAAATGCTACTCCAGCCTTTAAGACGAGGCAAAGGTGAATTTTAGGAAAGATAAATAAACTCAGTGTGCTCTAAACAAATTCTGGAACAGAGTTCCAGACAGGCGACTTGGAATAGTAATACAAGATTATTAGGAATTAGTCGTTCCAGGGCTATGTCAGAATCTTGGAGTATCTTTATTTCTTCCAGGCAGTCAGTGAAGTCTCTTATTATATCCTTGTTAGTAAGGTTGAGAAATGAACATCGGCTAATAGCAGAATAGATGGCCTTGAAGCAGTTGAACAAATGGGCATGTTGGACGAGTGCGATTAATCGAAGTTAACCTTTCGAGAGGCAGTTAATGGTGCAGTCAATGATGGTGATGAACAACTTGCATTTGGGGGTGGGCCTGTCATCACCAGCTGGGTGGCAAGTTACTTAACCTCACTCTCTGAGCCCTGGTTTCCTGATCCATATATAAATGATGATGATGATATTCCCAGGGTTGGGGATGAAGTAGAGCCTGCAGGAAGCATCCTCAGGCCAAGTTCACTCAATAGTAAGTGCTCCCCAAGGTCATTTCACGAGGGTCCCTGTCCTTGAGGTTTTAAAGAAGACGAGCTCATTGCTCTCATAATTTCGTCCCTTCACTTGGGAAAAACCCAGAGCCCAGAAAGCTTGACCTCAGGCAGGTGTACCCAGCATGACCTGAGGGCTGCAGAAGCCATTCCCCGAAGACCTTTCTTCCCCTGCCTGTGCTTCACTCCCTTTGTTCCGTATCTTAATGTTAACTGTTCTTGATGAGGAGTGAATTGGAAACTTACGACTTTCGATTTTCCTTTTTATTAGTACATATTTGCAGTATGTAATGATGGCATTCCTCCTGGGGAGTTGGCGCATGTACATAATGCGTCTTAATTTTTTCATCCCTTTCCTCTCCACTTCCTCCCCGCTCCCTCTGTTGGCTTTTGTTGCAGTAAAAACATATAAACTAAAATTTACCATCTTGACTCATCTCAAACTGTAGTGTTTAGTAAGTTCACATTGATGTGAAGCAGATCTCGGGAAGTTTTCATCTTGCTCAACTGAAGCTCTGTACCCACTAAACCCTGTCTCTCTCCATGCCCAACTTCTGGTCACCATCATTGTCCTTTCTGCTTCTATGAACTCGACTGTTCTAGGTGCCACATGCAAGTAGAGCCACACAGTGTTGGTCTTTTCATGACTGTCTTATTTCACTAAGCATAATGTCCCCAAGTTCTGTCCCCCTTATTGCATATTGTAGGATCTCCTTCCCTTTTAAGTCTGAATGTTACCCCAGCCATCTGCTTAGTATCTACCACCTTTTCTTTAGCCATTCATCCATCTGTGGACTCTTGGTTTGCAACTTATTTTTAAGTTTGTGTATCTGCTTTCATTTTATTCATAAAACAGGTGTGGTATCTGTAGGAACACTGTGTCATTCTATGTGCTGAACGGCATCTTAACAAGCCTGCACCATGAGTATCCTGGGGCAGAGGAAACTCAGCCCTAGAAATCCTAACAAATGACTTCAAATTTGTCCCAAGTGGTAAAAGGGATATTACAGCATGTCCTGGCATTGTATGTAGGATTCCCAACACTACATTTTCCTCTGTGACCATCTCCTTAGAAGTCCTGCAAATAGAGGAGAGAAGTACTCAATGCCACCGTCATGGCACTAGGAACATTTTCACTTGTGTTTCACAGTCTGGGCTTATGGCGCTCCCTTTGGTACGTACTGATTTGGAAGGAGGTGCTGGAGTTACTCAGATCACTGCAGATGGGACAGCTTTTCCTTGTGAAGGCTCTAGACAGGGACTCCCTGCCCAGAAGCTAAATACCACATGAGACGAATAGGACTAGAGAGCAAAATTCAAAATCAGGAACTTGGGAACTGGACATTTGAACTCACCAGTGGCACGGGAAGATGTTCTTGTATCTTTTAGGAATTGAATCAGTCCTGTTTGACTAACTGCTATCTCTGCATTCTTTTTCCTGCCCCTGTCGAAGAGCAATGCCAGGATGCCACACCCTACCAAGAACTTCCCAAATCCAACAAGCGAGGGAATCTCCTCATGTGACGGGGTTTCCTGGTAGGGGGCTGGGGGCCAGCTCAGTTCTAGAGTTCTCCCTGTGGCTTTTGCCTACCCCGGGATAACTGTAAAGTAACCCGTGTTTCTAGCAGCAATACCAGACTGGACATATTATGTGAAATGAAAAAAATAAAGTGAGAAGCCGTCCAGATGCCTTCACCAACATAACCCATGTGAAACATGAGTGTAAGCCGCAGAGAGGAGGAAAAGAAAGAAACCATTGCACCTGGGGACCAACTTGGGACGCAGCCAGGAATCAAACTAGCAGATGATCTAGGCATGAATCCAAGTTCCCTGCCTACCCTCATACTTTGAGTACATTACTCACCTCCTTTGCCTCCACTCCCGAATTTATGCAATGGAACAATGATCCAAGTTATGTATTTAAACAGTTCTTGACAGATACTAAAGGTGCAAATTGCGTTTGCAGTTACTCTGGTGAAACCCATCTTGGGGTGTCTAGCATAGCCGACCTGTGCCTTTCCCTCCAAGAGCTCTGTCTCACAGTCTCCCTACAGAGACCAATGCAGGGGTTCCCTCTACTTCTCCTCTAACAATATCTGTTCTCAAGAGAAATGAAGTCTCAGTCATTTCCACTGAATATGATTTTCTCACATGGTGATGTTTGCTTTTGAAAGCCTTCTCCAGAATTGTGGAATGTGAGGCTATAGCACCAAGTCAATCACTTTGGAGAAGGAGACACTGCTTCCCAGAGTCACAAAACACACTCTAACAGTTGCAAGCAGCCAGTCAACTTCTCTGTCCACTACAGGGCTCTGGCTATTGTCCATTGCAGCTATTGTCTGTGCCGTGTCCATGGCCCTCTCCTTAAGCAGCCCTGAGCAGAGCTAGCTTGCAGATCAGCACCTGTGGGTGCCACACGAAGGAGCCGAGCATCACTCTTTCAAAAAGAACAAGGAAAGGGTGGACAAGCAGGGCAGCTTTCTCTTAACAAACTCTCTGATATTGTTTTTTATTCAATGGCTTAATAATTAATCAGAGGAGGGAAAGCTACATTTAAAGGAAGTGGATAGAAAATCGATGAGTAAATGTACATCGCTGCTTGTGAGAACAAAGCAGGCATCACAGCTGAGCTCTAAGAAGCTCCAAGGCGGATGTGAACCATTCAGTGCTGCTCCCACCTGCTCCCCAAATGTGCAGTGACTGAGGGCGAAAGGCTGTTACATCTTCCCCATCGGTCACATGGATGAGGAAAGGACTAGCCCAGGAATTAAAAAAAATTCAAAAATAAAAAATAAAAGGACAGATGTGTTTCATATGGGTAGCAGTATCTTTAAACAAATTTAAAAAGTAGCAATGCTATTTCCCCAGCCTCTCAGTCCTTCTACTTTTCAAGACCTTAACATATTAACATAAATGGCAAAGCTTAAAACGCATATACTCGTAAGGCTAATATTTCTAGCTACTTCTGGAGAACACATTTGGGATGCATATGACACCACCCTCAAAATATTGACTTTATGTTTCAGTGAATATCAGGATTTATCATCCCTTGAGGTAAATATTGACCTCCACATTGCCACAGTCAATATTTACTGTGCTTCTCTCTTTGATAAATCTTGCTATTCACCCAAATGAGAATGCAGTGCTGCTGTGACTAAACTAGCTATAAGGAAAGGAGACTCGGGGGATAACACAGGAGCTGTCGGGGGATAACACAGGAGCTGAGTAACTGCACTCTGCATTTTCTGAAAAGAGGGTCCTAGCAAAAATCCTGCAGAAATTAAGTGTGGCTTGAATTCAGCAGTAGCCCTTCTCTTTCTACAAGTCCCAACTTGTACATTAATTCAATCCCCTTGGTTCAACATGGCTCAGGAGAACCATCTTACTCTGGCTAGCTTTCTCACCCTGATCTTCAGAAACCATTCAACATCCGTTGGCTTGGTATGCTGTAAGGACCTGAGCTACACAGTCACCGCTAATGGGTGTGGCTTAATGGAAGCCTCCTTGCCACTGTTTCCTGCCCAAGGAAATCCATTCATCCCTGTGGAATCACTTCTGCACACACAGGTGCCGTCACGAGAGCTATGTATGTGCTGCACTCCATCCTGTGGACTGAATTCCAGAGAATCCCAGATTTTCTTCAAACTCAAGCTATTCCTTTGACTCTGCTAACAAGAGAGGAACTTGGGCTTTCCTCAATAATATTCTCCTTGCATCGCCTCTTAGGAAACTCATCTGTCATGTCTAGAGTTGGTCCTCACCTGCCATGTGCAGAACTGGGAAGTAGGTACCATAAAGTTGGGCAAAGTGAGAGAAAGAGAAATCAGAATCACCAATGTCAGAATATAGAATATGTATGTAGAACTGCTCATAGAATGTATAAAATACACAAGCATCTATTGCTTGGGGACTATTTGCATCCATCTTGATGAAGATTGGTATAAAATTGGCATAATGGCTTTCTAAATACCCCCACTTAGGAAACAGAATTTTCTCAGTCTGTGTTGGGTAATGTTCCAACCCCGGCAAAGAGAATTAATGTAATCTCCCAAAAGTTTTGCTTTTTGTTAGAATTAGGTTCATTTAAAGTTTTGTTTTCAATCTGAATATTTATACTTGTCTCTGGAAGAAGGCCCTAGATGTCATTTTTTCCTAAAATTATTGTTTTTTCTATGTTTATTTCTATTTCCTAAGCCTACATGTATATATGAGAATTTTTCAGAGTTTAGGGACTTTCTGAATCATACATTGCTGGAGAGAAAACACTACAGATTATCTATTTCAATTTGGTTGTTTTAAAGATGAAATTGGGGCAAGTCATGCTGACAAGTATAAATCCATTTATGTTCTCTTACCCACATATTAAGCTGGGTAGAAACGTATGACATCATAAAATGCAGGAATCTTAACAAATAGCTTCTTATAGCAACATCCTAAAATGCCCAAAGCCAGTGAGAAAGGGAGAAAGACAAAACAAGTTTTTAATGTGTTTGACATTTTCAAAGATCTAAGCACATAGTAAATTTTTCTTCCTCTCTGCACATTTTATCTCCATTCTTAATAAAAAAAAAATTATTCAATTTTCAAATAAGAGAGTCACATAAGTGATTTTAGAAGGCCAATAGTATTGATTTCCCATACACTGATTTCATGGGGCTTTAAAAGGAAACGTGTAGCTGAGTATAAATCTGTCTTGGGCAGTAAATCCCCAAGAAAGAAAATGCATCGGTTTCTGTCCAGCTTCCCATCATCTTGTGCACAGTGTTGGAAGCTTACATTATTTAAAAGTGTATTTAAAAATAGGGCTCATTAGCCTCAGAGTGGGTAAAGAAAATCGGCAACTGTGCACTGGAATCCTGCGCTAAAGTACCTCAAAACCAATCTCAGCAAGATGCAGTGATGTCCTGAGGTGCAGAGAATAAGGATGGGATATTTGTGCTTATTGTCTTACAAACCAAGACACAGAAAATGTGTATTGTTTTTTCAATCACTTGCCACTGTGTAAAGAAAGAGCTAGAAAATAGATTTTTTTTTCAACCTACGAAGTTATAAAGAAATACACAGACATTGGCAAAAGAGAGTAGTCGGCTGGCTTCCTTTGAAAACCTGACAAAACACATTCATTTGACTCATCTTGATGTCTTCAATGGACTCTCAGGTTGATAAACAAACAGGAGAGAACATCAATTCATCCTTTCATTTTCAGCCGTACTTTCTGGGCAGGCGACTGTCCATTATGTAAAGCTGAGAAGTGGTTCTTTGATTTTGTTCACATTTGATTAAGCAGCCCTGTGCTTGGCAGAACCAAATACACCGAACTGTTAATTGCTTTTTAAAGGAGAATTATGACACTTTTAACAAGCCACATATCTTACTAAGCATTGTTAGAGTAGATGCTCTCATTCTGCTGAACTGTCTTATTTTGAGATTTGGGTCCCTAATTGCTTATAAACCATACTGTTTACTGAGTATTAACTCTGGCGTGGTTGTTTATGATGGGAGCTTAATGCCTATAAAAAGCAGCATAAATGAGCTACTTTATGCTTGTGGTGTCTCCCCTCCCCAAAACGCACACCCTTATTCATACATGCATGCACATGCATGCATGCACACCCATGCACATGCACACACACACTCTAGCTCACAGGGCCGCGCTTAAGTTCGTCAGCTGAACGAAGCAGAAGTATCGGCAGATTATGCAGAGGTAAAGCCTAAGTAGCAGGTTGCTTGGTAACCAGGAAGTCCTCTGTTGATTCATCAGGGTGTTAGACATACATTTTCTTCTGTACATTACCTACAATGAAAAGGTCGGCGACCCTATGAAGTATCAGATTAAGTCAAACTATTAACTGGACAAATGCATTTAAAGTGCTCTTGTACCCTGGTTTCGTATGATTAGTATACATTATGCTCTGCCAAGGCAAGCATGAATCATTAATATATGCAGGGCCTGCTGCTCTCTGTAGC